>JAOBSW010001044.1:0-138276 GCA_026214975.1 Gentiana macrophylla | reverse complement strand
AGTTGAAATTGGTCGTGTTTTACCGAGGACACATGATGATAAATTTCAGACAATCGGCGAGGTTAGTGCATGTGCCATATGACCAAGAACTTGATATCACTTAGTTTTTTAGACAAATAAGGTTCGGTTCAGAGGGAATGTGAAGTGATGAATGTCTATATGATTCAAACCGTGATTCGGGCGGTATCAAGCAAGTGACATTATATATTCTAAGGCGGTCTATCAGACAGTGTCTTCACTGATGTTGCATCATCGAGGGTTCACAAGTCACACTCGACCAAGATGTGACATGTGAGACTCGGTTTCATATGAGAAATATGGGATGCATATTCCGCTTCCAAGTGTGATATCCTTGGAGTGACATAAGGTCAAAGAGCTAGAATTTTGTGAACCCTCACTGTCAGGGGAAGCTACATAGAGCAAGTACACAAATCAATTCACATCACAAAAGGAACATTTGATTATGTCCATTCGATTGTTGTGGCCTTATGCGTGAAATACCTGTGGTCATATGTACTTTATGCCTTTTTATAAATGATTATTCAAGGATGGTTTGGGTAGTCATAATGAAGCATAAGGTGATGGACCAAGTACTTCAAGCAAAGGGAAGAGTTTGGCTGAAAATCAGCCGGAAGAAGATCAAGAGGCTTGTAACTAATGGTCTAGAATTTTGTTGGTCCGAGTTTGATGAATTCCCCGCAAGAATGAAGGCATTTCTAGGCAAAGACACTTTCGCACACACCCACAAACAGAATGGTGTTGCAGAAAGAATGAATCAAACACTTCTAGAAATAGCAAATGCATGCTCTCTAACTCCTGGCTCCAGCAAGTTAAGAGTTTGGGCAGCAGGCTATCAAAGACAACTTTCTACTTAATCAACACGGGCCTCACATCAAATCAAGCTAAAGATACTCATTTTAGGTTTGGTCAGAAAGCCTCATAGACATCTTCATGACTCGAGGTGTTTGGGAGCACACGTACTATCATGTCAGCCAGGTAAACTGAAATCTGGGCCGAAGAGAGTATTTGTAGGTATAAGCATGATGAGCATGGGGCATAATCAGTTATCAAATTAAAAATAGGGTTATACTCAACAAGAGTATAGTCTTTGATGAAAACGCTATGCTTAACTCTGCCTCGTGAATGCCACATCCGAATACGAAATTATATTTGGGATCCGAGAGGGTTGACAAACAGGAGCTTCAGTACACCGGCCTGAATTGAAAGAATTAATCAAGATAACCAAAGACTAACTACTTGAACTGAGTCGATTCAAAACCACCACAACAGCGGGGTCAACAGATACTCAAATACCAAGTTGGTCAACATAGTATAGCTTCCAAGTAGAGCTTGAAGGACCAATGTTGAACCCTCATAATGTAATGGGTTTGATGTCACGGTTGGATATGCACTCATGTAATAAAGGTTGGATGGTTCTCGAACCAAACACTTATGTGGCTGAAAGATGTGACATGCCTGTGAGGCATCTCAATGGCTCCCATGTGTGAGATGAAATACAGAGTCACTTCATAGAATGAAACTTGGGATCTGTCAAACATGTTAGGAAATCAACCAGTTTAACGCAATGAATTTAAAATTTGATTTTCGATCCCAAGATCGACTTCGCTTAATGCAATAAACACGTTAAGATAATAGATGTTGATTACCTTGCTTGATCTAATAGATCGACGCTCGACCGCCTATGAGTAGCAGTACACTAAGTCGCCCACGGTAAGTCCTCTCGTCAATATCCACACGAGCACCGACCGAATCCTCCTTGATAGCTACTAGAAAAATCTGGTTGCTGTGATTTACCTTTCTCTCCTAAGCTCTCACTTATTCTCAGAATTAGTTTCTAATTGTGATGTACAAAGAGCTAGCCAATCCTCTCTATATAGAGACCTATGATTATCGTAGAAAGAAATATTTTACTAGTAAAATAAAGAAAATAGATAATCTAGATTTTATCTCATTTAATTTAATATCTTATATTAAATAAATCCAAGATATTGTCAATATGTAATATTGAATATCTTTATCTTATTACCATAAATCTATTTTTCTATAAATCAATTAATATCATTAATAAATGATAATACCATTAATTAAATCACACAATCGTTGTATCCTATACACTAATATTGGCGCTACCTTAGCCAATAAATTGGCATCCGAATATTCTTTAATTAATCAATATAATTAATATCTTGTATTTAATTTATTCACAATAAATAAATATCACCATATTAATTTAATCACTATAATACTATATAGTCAACCGCTATATGTTCTTACGTAATTTACTCGGGACAGACTTCTCACATATGTTGGTTGTGTATATAAAGTGCAATTACTTAAAATGCCCTCCATACCTAACCATCACGGAATAGCGCCTCGCAACACAATCGTGACTCCTCAATCATCGGTAGAGTCAATAGCGATGACTACTACCTTCATGGAAACAGCTACTGTAAATAGAATCCTATCGTCAAGCATAATATCCATACAATCGTGATCTCGAGTGTCAAGACATCAACGATCGATCTTATAACTGATATCATGCTCCTCGAATAGCTCATTTACTCCCACTTTGCAATGATTCACAAGAGCTGTACATTCCTTATAAAGAATGTTATTTCGTATATTCACTCCTACTAATAGATACGCGATTTCTGTACAAACAAACATGTATCCTACGATGCTTCAATATCATAATTCCGAACACTATCGCATGATCGCCCCATGTCTGTGGAAACATCAATAGCGCCAAAGCATGACAATCCACACCGTGATGCCATGTAGACCCGGTCTCGTGGATAATTACACAACCGCCACATACCGTGACACTTTAATGTAAGTGGGGTCATTTCTAACGACGATTCTCTAATGCACGCCCACGCATACCCAAGTGTTCCATACTTCAATGTACAAGATCTATCCCTATATTCAATAAGATAAGACATCCAATACATGCTAGTCTAATCATACTATCAATGTCCTCGATTGATAGTACATACGTGATGACGGTCAAATTATACCCATAAAAGTCATCAACGTTGTCCTTAAATCGAGCTTAATAATATATATTTTATATTAAATCACATGTTTATATTGTTTATTTAATGTTATGTGATTTATAGAATATAATTTGGTATTTATCTATTAAAATATGATTTATCAAAGTATAATTATTGATTTTATAGATTAAGGTGAATCGGAGGATATCTACTTTGACAAAGGAAGTAAATCTCAAGATAAATCGAGCATAATCGGATTCATTAAAAGATCGAGATTGACGAGCACGAAACGTGGAGTAAGGAGCAAGAATCGCCAATGAGCCAATCGTAAGTTAAAAGCTCGCCAGTAGCGCAATGAGCCATGAGTTCACTGGGCGAGTCGTGGTGACTAAGGATTTTCTCGAGGGTTATCTCTACAAGTTTTGTGGTTTTCAAATCTATCTTTAGGTCGGCCTAAGCTTCTATATAAAAGAGAGCAAAATTTACTTAATTTATTACGACTCACTCTGTAAACACACAATATACAATACTTTTAGTTTATCAATATAGTTCTTCTATTTTATATTATGTTTCTTCATCACGGAGGCGATGGATTCATCGACATTAGAGATTGCATTGAAGGATCGGAGGACCTTCCGCTCATGAGGTAATGCCTATCCCAATATGTCATTTTTATTCGTAGATCTATTTTATTTCATTATGGAGTAGTCGCTTGTGTATTGATTTCGTGATGTAGTTAATTAACAAACCCATATTCATGTAGATCTAAGCCGTGAGGCAGAGTTTTACGAGAAAATTTAGAGTCACCGGTCTAGATCTACCATGGTCTATATGGTTAGATCTAGCCATCAAGATTCTAGTAATTTTCTCGGAACGACTTCTCGCCACGCTGTGCTTTTTGTTTTTCATATACACATGTAATAGATCCGCCAATTTGTTGTATCGTTCTCGTGAAATTAATATGATATATTGTGAAAATTGTCATGTTACTAGTGACATTAGTTAGCCGATCGCTTATGAGGTGTGCCAACCCGTCCACGGTGGTTGCTTGCATTTAGGTGACGATTTTAGATCGGCATCCCTAGTTTGGTATAGCATGCTTGTTATATGATGTTCTATCCTGCTCAATGAAGGATTTGTATCACATGTGGATCTTCTATCCGCTCACTTAATTAGATCCAGCTTTGTGGATGACTCCTGTAGCCAAAATATAATCAACCTTAATGTCTTTTCTCTGCCTCCAGAGTAGATATACATATATGGGGAGTAATTACTACTAGCGTAATCAATACCGCTTGTTGTAGTCTTATAAAACCATAAAAATAAGTGTTTGTGGTCTTGTGTCGTATTGTTAGTCTTTGTGTTTTCTATCGTGTCAACCTTTATCTCTATATTATAGTTGGTCGTAGACCACCCTTTAATCTATTTTTTTTTAATAACGCTTGTACTTGCTTAAGCCGAGTCTCTCGTGGATCGACCTTGACTCTATCTAGCTATACTACGATTAAACCTAGTTCTCTTCTTGCTAGTTGGTTATTTGTATCGAGTTATTTTTATAACTTGACCGCCATCAATACGATCAGAGACATTTAAGTATCAAACTTATTCAAGTGGTTTGAGATCTCATCAATCATAATCACTATCATGGTTTCTCTACCACGCTTTAATACTAAGGACGCACTATATATTCAATAACATAATTGGTTTATAAAGATAAACAAAATATATAATAACAAAAGTGATTTTATTAATCATAATAAAGTTATTACATGAACTAAATAGACAAAGAATGACTCACCCGGTCGGATCTCGTCCGACCCGATTGGGTTCCTTTTAAACAAAACAACCACAGATACGAGGTAGTCACCGCAAACGGATCTTCAAGAAAATGGCGAATGCCACATGCCGAGGCATCAAGTATAAGGCACATTTGGTTGCAAAGAGGGTTCACTGTATGGAAGTGGTAGACTATAAAGAGATATTCTCTATCGCGGGTCGATATATATACCTCCATCGAGTGTTACTAGCAGAGTGGCACATCATAATCTTGATCTTGAGCAATTGGATGTGAAGACAACCTTTCTACACGAGGATGTACATAATGAAATATACATGACTCACCCTTGCAGGGTTTCAAGTTCATGGCAAGGAAGCGGTTTGTTTTCAAGTTGAAGAAGTCATTGTATGGACTTAAGCAGCCCCAAGACATTGGTACAAGAAGTTTGACATCTACATTATCCACTGGCTATAACATTGAGTCCATATGATTGCCGTGTTTATCACAACAAGCTAAAGGATGGTCCGGTCATCTATCCGGGTTCTCAGTGATGTGGATGATATGTTGATAGTTGTCGTGAACAAGTTCGACATACAAGATATGAGAATCTTCTCAAGGCTGAATTTGAGATGAAGGATTTCGGGAATGCAAAGAAAATTCGGGATTAGATCTATGTAGACGGAAGCAAGGAAGTTGTTCTTGTCTCAACAGGTGGTATATCGAGAAGATATTATCCAAGTTTGGCATGTCACCGCCAAACCTATAAACCCTCAAATGGCACCAAATCTACATCTGTGTCACTGTGTTTGCTCCACAATCACCGACAAGGAAGAATACATGTCAAAGGTTCCTTATGCTAGTGAAGTGGGCGCTTTAATGTATGCCATGGTTTGCACTAGGTTTGATTTGGCTCAGTGCAAATAATGTTGTCGTGAAGTTCATGGCTCAACCTGGGGAAGGAACACCGAAAGTTGTGAAGATGATGTTTAGTACCGAGGGGTACATCCGACAATAAATCATTTACGGAGGTGGTACTCAATGTCTAGTCATACGGTATCGTGATTCGATTATCTTGTTGATGTGTACAACATGAGATCTATGATCGTATGTATTTACTTTGGTGGTTCTATGGTAAGTTGGAAGGCAACTTTACATGCAATGCTGACATTATCTACTACATCAAGTGGTGGTATATGGTAATCGGCTGTACATCAAACGAGGAAATCTAGTTAAAAGGGGCTAGTTAATGATCCGAATCTTCATCAAGATCAAGCTAGGGTGTATTGTGACAGTCTCAGTGCAATATGCTTGGCTAAGGATCAGGTTCATAATGAGAGAACCAAGCACATTGATGTTGTGTACCATTTTCTGAGGAATGAGAGAAGGATCAAGGTGGAAAAGATTAACACCGATGTCAATCATGCTGATATGTTCACTAAACCTGTTTCAAGAAGCAAGTTTCAGTTGTGTTTGGACTTTCTAAACATCCAAAGTTGTTAATATGTATCCGAATACTTAGCCGGGCTGGGTTCCGCTTAAGTATTCAAATTTGAAGACAAAGAGTATGTCTGGCACTTGGTTGTGCATCTATTTTTGATTGGTCTGCATGGAGTTCAAGTAAAGGTGAAGATTTGTAATGGTGACTTAAACTATGCAACTGAGCCTGGTCAAAGCAGTACGGTGCTGTTTCGCCGAGTCCGGTGGAAACTTAGTTTGGTCAAGCAGAGCATGTCAGCTCGCCGAGTCTGTGTTTAATCAATAAGTCACAGGGTGATCAATCACGAGTCACAGCGGAGTTGGTTCTCAGAAAACTTGGGGAACATGTTTGCATGAGTTTTTACATATTTGTTAAGTTACTTAAAGGGTATTTCAGTCATTACCTCATTTGGCTGTTAAGTCGGCTATGGTTGGGTTCCCAAGGCCTATAAATACCATCTATATTACACGTAATCTATAACTTTTCTGTGATAATAAAATAATCCTCATTTGTCCGTGAGTAGTTTCGAGCATATTGCCGTAAACCACGTTAAATATGTGTTCTTCTTGTTTCAGATTTGTTGTTAGTCTTATTTATGATTTACTCACAATCACCATCACTTCGATCGATCCGTCACAAACCACGCGCCACAACACCGCACTTGGGATCCGTCAAACAGTTGATAGGAAATAAGGATAGTATAATGCACATTTAGTTGCAAGAGGGTTCAATGTAAAGAATAATAGTGGACTATGACGATGAGATATTCTCACTAGTAGTCGACACTCTTCCATTTGAGTGTTACCGCAATGATGGCATATCATGATCTTGAACTTGAGTAGTTAGATGTGAAGACGGCCTTCTACACGGTGATGTAGTAAAGAGATATACATGAATCAAATTTTGTGGGGTTCCTTAGTTTCAAAAGAAGCATATGTTTGCAACTTGAAAGAAGTCCTTGAATGGACTTAAGCAAGCTCCAAGGTAGTTGGTATAAAAGGTTTGACAGCTATATGATCCAACCGGGATATAACAAAAGTTCATATGATTGTTGTGGTATCACAACCATCTCGAGAGATGGATCATTCATCTATCTTGCATGTATGTTGATGATATGTTGATAGTCACTAAAGTGAAGTCCGATGTTCTGTGTTCAAAACCTTCTCAAGGCCGAATTAAAGATGAAAGAATTGGGTGCAACAAAGAAAATTCTAGTGATGGATATTTATAGAGACAAAATCGTAAGAAGCTTTGTCTCAAAGATGGCTATATTCATAAGATATTGGTCGATTTGGCATGTCACCACCAAGCAATGGCATCCAATGCTCATCTATCTGCTCATACTTCAATTTCAATGCATGAGAAGGAATACATGTCAAAAGTTCCCAATGCTAGTTCGTGGGTAGTCTAATGTATGTCATGGTTCACACTAAGCCTGATTTGGCTCAAAGTGTCGTTGTTCTCAAGAGGTTTATGACTCAACCTATAAATGAACATTGGAAAGCTATGAAAAGGGTGTTCAGGTACCTTAGGGGGTACAACAGATGTTGGACTCATTTATTGAGGTGATACTAAATGTTTGGTCACAAGGTTCCGTGATTCTGATTATGCAGGTGATGTGGACTGTAGAAAGTCAATGACTGATAATGTTTTCACTTTGGGTGATTCTGTGGTCAGCTGAAAGGCGGCCCTATAGGCAACCGTGGCATCATCTACCACTGAGGCAGAGTTCATGGCTCTTACTGAGCAGCCAAGAAAGGGATATGGTTGAAGGGACTAGTCAGTGATTTGGATCTACATCAGGATCAAACTGAGATATACTGTGACAATCTAAGTGCAATATGTTTAGCTAAGGATCTGGTTCATCATGAGAGAACCAAGCATATTGATGTAAGGTATCATTTTTTGAGGAAAGAGAAGAGAATCCAGGTGAGGATGGTCGCGACTGTGATAATCCCGCTGATATGCTTACAAAGTCTCGAAGGGGCAAGTTTCAATTTATGTCCGATTTGCTCAACATCCGGAGCTTATAATCAATCTTGAAGTCGGCGTAATAATCACCGAGGCATTCAATGTAGAAGTCTGCATAAAGATATCCGCATTGACGAATGCATCCGTATACAAGATATCCGATTATGCAACTGGCCGAATGAGAGTTCAAGCCAAGATGGAGATTTGTTGTCAATGTGACTTGATCACCGCGCCCAACTCAGAGCCGTAATCTGGGTTCACCGAGTGATGGTATGCTAAGTGGAGTGTTCAAGTCTCGGGAAGTCGTAGGTGAAGGTCACCGAAATCATGGAACATGTATGAACTGATTCTTAGTTACATCATCAGTGACCGAAATGAGCCGAGTCACATCTCGGAGTATTTATGGGAATTCGACATAAGTCTTTATGAGGCTTCTAAGGCTATAAATACTGTGAATCTTCTTGTAATTCAGTGCGTAATAAAAGTTCTCTTTTTTTGTCTGGGGAGTAGTCGGTATAACGCTGGAAACCACGTTAAATCAATGTGTTCTATTTGTTTTTGTTCGTGTGTGATTGTTTACGTTTAATTGGTCTGTTATTTTGTGTCTTCGATTTCGATCCGCTACAACAATAGCTATTCTATTTGTTAGGGTAATTTATTTAAGGGTAGATTTTGGTACATAATGATTTTTAAAACCCTCCTTGTATATAAATAAGTACACGTTTCACATCGGTCATAATACTCACCTAGTATATATAAGTAATTATAATGATAAATTTAGAACAATATTTGGATCTAGAATGCAAGGGAGAAAAACAACAATGACAATAACTTTTTTTTATTTATTAATTTCAATTATTTGAGTTTACGATTTCATTTTCCTTATTATAAGAAAATGCGATGTTTATGTAACTAAGTTGAATATATATCATATTTTAAAAATAAAAAAAATAAAAGGTTGAATATCATAGAAATCCACATACTTGACGTGTGGAAATCCACGTATGGAGAACATAAGTATGTAATTTTTACATGTAAAGATAATAAGTCGTATATGAGAAAAGAATTACGATGAATAAATGTAATTAAACACCTAACCATTTATACTTATACCATAACAGATTTACAAAATATATTTTTACATGCACATTATAGCTAACTCCACATAAAATCAATAAATATAAAAATATATATTTATCACTGTTGTTTCACCGCCGCCCGCCGACGGTAGCATTTCTCATATTATATAGAGGGAAGGGCTCCATCTTGGTATAGTTCCGAAACGCGTGTAAACGAAAGCCACAAACACTTTTGCTTTTTCGACCAAACCCACAATTTCCATTCCATTCATTCTTTTCACACACACCAAATTAATAATCGAAGTGATCGTTAATCGATTGGGTGGTAATACATCCACTATATAAAGTTGTAGATAATGTGATACACTACACACATCTTATCCATTTATTTAAAGTAGAGATACTTTAATCAATCGATTAATTCACAGAATGTATATCTACTACACAATAAATTATAATGTAGCGATATATCATTTTTCTTATCGATTCAGACGATTCTTTAGCAGTAGAGGAATGGGGATAGGTTTCTTTTGGAAATTCCTTTTTCATTACGCTATGATATGATAATGCCAAGAATCCCCAAGATGATTGACATTTGTCATCATCTCTATGTCCTTTTTGGATCGGTGGTACAAATACGGCGATATGCTCAGCACGCTTGCTCTAGTTTTATTTACTGCTGTATGTGGCTACCTTTGAACAAGAGTTAGCTAGGGTTTAATTATATTGCATGAAAGAATAATACTGATATAACGGCCATTGGCATAACGAAATGACATAACAAAGAATCTGCACTGCTGATAATAATACGTCTAAATTTATAAGATGTAAATCTAATATGTTTAATTCGCTGCAGATCACCGCTCACACAAGATTATTACTCATATCAAGGCCTCCATCCCTTTTTTAGCGGCAGCGATACATATGCACAACATTATTGTATAGAACATGTAAGCAAGACATACGATCTCACCATCGACATGCTAATCCAGATCGATTTATACGTCCCACACTTTATTGATGGTGTGATACGTGTAGTGTACATGTCGCGATGCACAATAGAGTTGTGAACATGTCATTTTTTTTTTTTTTTTTTTTTATAGAGGGAAATTGTTATCTAGGTCCTCCATTTGTGGAGTAGTGATATGTGCTAAACCACACAATTTTAAGTTGAGTTAAAATGTATGAACCACACAAGATTTAATTCCATTAATGCATGAAAGATATTTATAACACGACACCCGAGACTCAAATGTGCTCAATCCCAGTTAGTGACAAGTGGACAACATAAAAAAATGTATGAACCAAATTTATCCACACGATACAAGTTCACAAACGAAGAATTAAGGTAAGAATTACCATTTTCAAAAGACATCTCCATTCATATTTCTGGATTTTTCGATACAAGTTCACAAATGAAGTAACTAAGGTAAGAATTACCATTTTCAAAAGACATCTCCATTCATATTTCTGGATTTTTCGTTACAGTTTTTTAAACTGATTTTGACATAAAGTAATCTGGTAGTGATTACCGCTAATTACTACATCTTTCACGACACATTTTTATTACTATTGATTATGAAGAATTCACGCCAATTCATGAATCATGGATGCAGGCCGGGCCTCATGTGAGGCCGGAGAGACGGTCGCCTTGTTCTCAACGCACTTTATACCAACTGCACATACGCTTTCGCTAAAAGAAAAAAAATTCTAGATTCAATCCGATCCAACCTAATATAATTTTTTTATAAAGGCCCAATTTTTTTTTAATCCAATCGATAAACGTCTCAATAAAAATTTACTTAACCCAAAAAAATTCGACATACAAACAAGCTTTTATTAATTTTTTGTTTTAAAACTATAAATTAAAAAGAATATATTATTTTATATTATTATATATCTATATAAAAATCACACTAAGAAAATAAAACAAACAAACAAAAATATAAACTTCACTTCACTCCTAAGACGCCCTCTTCCTTATCCCCTCCCCGCCTTCGCTTTCCTCCTGCCTCCTCTTCTTCACTCTCAGCCGCTTTTTTTTTCTTCTTCTTCCTTCTTTCATTCTTTCAATTTCCCACAATTTATAAATTTAATCTCAATCTTCAAGTTTATAAATAATATCAAGATCAATCTTTCCCTACACAACAACACAAGCCCTAACCCTATGTTCTTAAGTGGAGGTAATTTTTTCATAGTAATTTACTATTTTTCCTATAGTTTAAATGTTTAATAAATAATAATGGTAATGTAATGTAATCAAATTTTTAATTAGTAAGATGAAAAGATGATTAATGTCTCTTGATATGATAATTTTTTTGTATGTAGAAAGATTGGAAGATAGCATAGCAAGGAAGGATTAGGAACAAGGAAGAGCCAAGAGGGCTTTCATTTTGACGAATATAAGAGAAGACATATATAGTATTAAATTAATCGTGATGCTTTGTTTACTTGATGGGGTGATTCCGTGATTGGCCTTGCCGCATACTTTTTATTCTACTTTGATTAGTGACGCCAGATCTAAATGCCATTGCAAGAAATGACATCAAATAAGAATACGTAAATATGTTTTGTGATAATGCATTTAATTCGATTTTGTTTCTAAATATTCTAAAAAGACTAATTTGTAGACATGCTGGAGGTCACAATAAATCAATTTTGTATTTACTGACGTTAAAAACGCCGATAATTATGTTTTTAAAAAAACTTCAACTTAAAGCGCTAAATTCGAGATTTTGCTTTTTAGTTTCAAAAATGCCAGTGTTGATTCTGCATTTATGCACACTAATCAATGGTGTGATTATTTGTTGTGATGCATGATTTTGTGACATTTGTATATACTTTATTTTATTATATGAACTTTGTGTATTGTAGTCGTTAGAGATCTGAGAATAATGTAATTGACCCTTTATTTTCCAAAAAAACACTTAACTAATTTGAAAACATATCATCTAACATTTTTTTTATTAGATCCTACATATCTCACTAGTAAAAGCACATTTGTATTATAGTGGTAGTCTTTGCTTTAAGTTAAAGCATGAAAGTTGGATACAATGTATCGATAGGAGAAAAAAAAAAAAACGTGTATACATACAGACTTTATAAACTGAACAAATTTCGATTTACTTCAGGGATGAAGCAGTGGAGCCATTTGGATTTGGACTCAAACTTTTCTTTGGTTTGAAAATTTATTGATCATAAGTAATATATATGTCTAAAGATGGATACATATATACACATATTAAAATTACCCCATTATACTTTATTTGTGGGTGTCACTTCTCGTTGGTCAATCATGTTTGGTAGAAAATCTTCATTCTTACATTCTCATTTAGTTCAAATCAGTATTAATTTATCAAAAAGAAACTTATAAAGTACACATGTGTGAAATAAAGTAGAATCTATTTACTTAAAAATATATTTAGAGGGAAAAAATAAATTTTATTAATTGCAATTAGCAATACAAGCACAAATCACATTGTCATGTCTTTTGACAAAAGATATAGACACAAAAGCAGGTAGAAGTATGTGACGGTCCATGATAATGCTTCTTACGCAAGATAAATCTTCCAAGTGATCATCCAAGACTAGAGTATGATATATTAAGAGAGAATCATCTTTGAAGGCTTCTCTGAAAACCCCACGTGAGAGCGAAAAACTAGTGCATGGTAAATAGCGAGAGCTTCACCAACCAAAACTAACATCTTTCGAGCTTCTTAGAGAAATTATGGATGATCTTTCCTTGACTATCTGGATAAATACCACCAACATTTGCTGAGTTTTCCCAAAGGATGTTTCTGACATTAAACTTAAGAGAACATGGAGCTGGCGAGTCATTTATAGCCAAAGGATGCTTCCCAAAGGACGCTTTGATCATTTTATTTTCATGTTTTGTATATGTAGTTATGAGTAGCTAAGTCATTTATAGCCGAGTTATGTGAACATTAACGAAACCAAACCTTAGTTGATCGATGTACGTGTTTGATGTTTAATTGCTAGATTCTTGAATTCTTATGTTCTAAAGCTTAGCCTTTATGCCTTCGTTGGCATCATGAATCAATGATTTGTCACACACATTATCTTTATATTTGTATTTTAAGTAGATGGTGAGGAAAATGGGCCTTCGGATCACCACGTAAAACCAACTGAGTTGTTTAGATTTAGATTTTTGAGTGAAGTTTTGAACGCAAGTCGAGCGTCTCACATAGGCTATGCATGTTAGGTCAGTGAAATCCAGGTAGTGGACTGTTGAATCTAACATAGTGTGCTAGATTGCGGTATCAGTGTCTTGTTAGCTATTTTCAGAGACTGCATCCTTTAACATATCAAGAACATACATGGTAGGTCGGTAGGTAATTAACATTCACTTCTGGAGATCGGTTGTGGAGAAAGTAGTTAGTTTGATCGTAACATGGCTAAAACTTATAATATCATTTATATCACCTCCTTTAATTCACTCTACTCTAGATTTTCACCAACAACCGTGTGATCGTAACACATCACCTCTTTGATCGCTCTTGAACTAAGAAAAAATCCGAATTCAATATTTAATTAGATTCCTTGTGGGATATGATTTTGCTCACAAGCTTGTAGTACAATAGACTAGGTATACTGTGGGTGATTCTGGATACTACCAAAAGGCCATCGGGGATTTAGGCCTTCCGGTTGAATTACTATACATAGTTGTGTTCACTAATTTTGTCTTACTTTGTGCATATTTGATTGCATGCTTAAATTGCTCATATTTCCTTGACTGTTATTCATTCATATGCTATAAAACGCAAAGAATAATCTTGCATTGTGTATGCAATTTTCATGCTCTTACAATTTGAATTAGGAAACAATATCACAAACATTATCACCGCATGATCCTAAGTGTCACTACATAAGTCAGGTTGCTTATATCTTTGTGATCAAGTTGTTATAGTTGTTCTATCTTTATGAACATGCTCATACAACTAGTTTAATACCTTATACGCAAGTTTAGATTGATTTCATCCCACTTAACACTTTTACGAAGCTCAATTCACCAACAATCAAAGACATTTTGTGAGCCCGTCTTTACAGTGTCACACATCTGCTTTTGATTGTATCATGTTTGAATTTCTCTTGTTGAAGTTTATTGAGTAGCTAGGTCCCTTAAAACTAAGCTCAAGTGTTCCTAAGTCAAGTTCAATCATAATAGCACATTCATAACTTAATTACACACTTGATCCTGGAATAGTTTCTAAGGGGTTCTGCTTTGAAATTTAAAAAGGGAATTTCACGTTGACAATCATTTTAGCCCCATTCGATTTGATTGCAATTGACCTACAAAAGATTCTCAACAAAGGTGAAACATTTTGTTTGGAGCGCAAGCCATGATTGTCTACCCGTGGGACCTAATTTAAAAGGTAGAACTATGAGGGAAGTTAATTTTGGAATGTGATTGTTTATAGGCTAAAACTTGCATTCTTCGTATGATGATCTCTCGATCGTTGAGACATAACTCTGTAACCGTAAATGTTTAACTCCTTGTTTTTCTTCTATTGAATTTTCATTTATAAAGAGATCGGAGTATGTCTCGTCTCATTCTCTATAGCTAAGTTAGGCAACCTTAGGGTTCCTCCCCACCTCTTGATGTACTTTGTGTAATTTTGAAGACTTAACTTAATTGTTTTCGTTTCAAGAAATGAAATAAAAATAAAAGTACGATACGATACTGATCGAACTCAAGATGAAATATACTGGAAATGGTTATCTTCGCTCTAGGATCAAAGATAGAGTAGTTTTTTTTGTATGGACTGAACTTAGGAAAACAAGCTGCCTACGTATCCAAATATATATTTGGAATCACGTCCAACCGTAGTTCAAGCGGTTATCCGTCATAATGGAGTTAATGGGTGGTTATGTAATCCACCCATGTCTCACGTTTGCATATTACTGCTCTTTCTCCCAGATGCGCATGTCTCCGATTCGCTATTTCGTCGTCGTGACTCCGCCTCGTCTGACGATCGCTTTCAATCGACTGTGGACTCGCTTTGGTCTCGATCTTGATCTAGATCGGCTTCGTCGAGGAGCCTCCTGAAGGTTGGCCCCCATCCAGGACCTGACCCATGATCTTTTCTAATCGCCTGGTCTATGTGGTAGTACTGACTTCCAGGTCGGATATACCCATGTCCTGTTCTGCTGGTCCGTTAGGTATACACCTGACACGTGGACATATCCGGGTCACCCCCAATCAAAGCCCCCCAGTTCTTAATCGATGTGGTCCGGCCTTTTAAATGGATTAAGATCTGAAGGTCCAGGGTTTTCCACGTGTATCATACAGATAGCAAATCCACTGTTGCCTCGGTTATCTCAAACGTCACCATAATTGCACACGCTTTGTCTTTTCAATCGGTACGTAGTCCAAACGTCCCATCTTTTGGCCAAAGGCTATTAAATCTACTAAACCCTGCAAACGCCCATCATTATTTATGGACACAGATGCCAGATCTGCTGGATTTGCTCCCTCAATTATCAAGTAAGTCTTTCTTCTTTCTGCGTGATCTTCTTTTATCCCTTATGAATCCGCATCACCAAGTATCTAATCTCGCAAAAATCCTTTTTTCTATATTCTCCTCCTCATTTGATTGCTTCTATTGTTCCCGCACTCATTGAATCGCCTCCAACCGAGTATAATATTTCCGGTTATCTCGCGCCATAAGAGCATTAAGGAGGACCTACGAGACTAAAAAGATGATGGCTTGTCATGCAATCGACTCCAAATTGAAGGATTCTCGATATCACAAACATCTCAGGATAAGTATGGGATAAACAAGAATGTTTATGCCCCCATCCGACCTGAGTCTGGGAAAAGTGCCGCTGCTCCTCCTGCCGGATACTGTGCTGTTTATAAGGAGCAGTTTGATTGCGGTCTTAGATTTCCCCTTCCTCCAACCTATTTGGAAATATTTCGATATTACGATTTAGGGATTGGTCAAATAGTCCCGAATAGTATACGAGCCATTACTGGTTTCTTGATTTGGTGTAGGTGTTTTGTCACCCTTTCATGTCATTACTTTTTAGACTTTTTATCGCAAAACAAGTTAAGAAAAGTCCTGGTTGGTACTGCTTTTGTAGGAGAACCGATAGTCTGAGCAGCATACGGTTGATTAAGAAAACTGACTAGTCCTTCTCGGATTGGAAAAAAACATGTCTTCTATATTAGGCCTCAAACTGCCAGGGATATAGGCAAGTGGAACACTTCCTCTAAAAATAGTGATGTGTTAGAAAGCAAGCTGGATAAGAAGTTGTTAAATGATATCAGAGTATCCCCCATATATCTTGGTCTAAAAAACTACAATTCCAATTTAATTGATGCTGCTCGTCTGGAAACCGCTGGTCCAGAACCCTATGTTGAGCTATCGGAGGAGAGATACAATATAAGTAGGATTTTTTTTTGAATGTTTATGCATCTCCTTTGAGACATGTTTTTAATTACTTGTTGATATTTGTAGTGGCGAGTTTCACCGACATCATTCAAATAGCAGATGATACCTCACCTCCCAGGGCCAGGATGCATCTGATCCCGTTATCAACCCAGACGTGCCTGATCAGAATGCTCACTCTGGTGACATTCATTTAAATGAGCCTTCAGTCGAATCCGACCACGCTGACGACGATTCTGAGAATACCAATGAATACCAGATGGTCCCACCTACTGCTCCGGTGGAAACCACTGTTGAGACTAGACGTCCCTCAAAATGTATAAGATCTCACAATCAAGATGATGGAGATGCTGAGACCTCTGAGCGAGCTCAAGGGGAAAGATATGATTAGAAAGAATGGTCCAATCAAGACTTGTCAAAATTTGTAAGGATCCTCTCTCAAAGGTAGTAATCTGTCTTTTTTTATATAATATATGCTGATTTTACTCCCTCAGATTCCTTTGTGGTGGTGCCCTCTGGGTTCTTCGCTATAGATCTATCGACTACTTCATCAATTCTTCCTTCCATGACCGCTGCATCGATATCCCTGATCAGTTCTCTGCATGCTTCTGTATCATGACCGACATCCTGGTGGAATTTGTGAATTTTAGTCTGATCTCTCTTTTCCTTGGGTCCTTTCATAGTGGAAAGGGGTTCTTGCTATGTCTTTGCGCTCCATGATAGCCGTAACCTGCTCGTGATCTATTCAAAGTATCGTGTCTCGCCCCGCAGAGCACCTCTCTTGCCGAACTCCGCCGGGTTATAGTGCCTCAACCCTATCCCAAACTCGATTTACGCTTCTTGTCGATCTCTCATTTGCCTTTCCTTTCTCGTGATCTCCTTTTTCCACCTTCGCGCTTGGCACGATGAGCTTTTCACCCTGACAAAGGCTTGAAGGCTATTGCCAAGCACTCTTCCATGGTCCTGGGGTTTTTTCCGCTTAGTTTTGCATGCAACCTCCTTCGTAGTCCGCCACGAATGAGGCTACCAAAAATCGATCATCTACATTAGCCACTTGGGTTGACTCAGCATTGAAACTTTTGATGAATTGTAACACGCCTCATCGACTTTTTGCTTGATAGTAAGCAAATAAGTATTATTCCGTTGAAACGGTCTTGCAAAGAATGAACATGCTCATAAACTTCTTGGTTAAAATCAGAAACTAGTGATAGATCTAGACGGTAACTTGTTAAACCAGTCCCTAACCCTTCCAGATAGAAGTGCGGGGAACGCTTTGCATTTAATTTCGTCTGGAGCATTGTATAACTGCATATGCGCTATATATTGATGCATATGGTCATACAGGTCTTTGGTTCCATCATACGGACTGATTTTAGGTATTTTGAATCCTTTGGGACATGGGTATGCCTCGATGTGCTCTGTAAAAGGTGATGCCAGATGGAATTCATCTTCCTCATCTTCTAGCATAACGTCCAACTCAGCCCTTGTAGCCTCATCTGCTTGACGAGTTTTACTCTTAATAATTCGACAACTGGATTCGGTAACCTCCTTGTGTCCATCCTTGCCTTCTGATGTTGGTTGTTGCTCTTCTCCAAGATTTTCCACCTTCTCCTTCCCCTTTCTTACACTTTCAAACAGGATTTGGAAATCAGCGTCTCCCATTGTCTTTAAAGCAACCACTAAGAGTTGTTTCGCCAAACCCTTAGTATTTGGTTGATCTTTTGGTTGTTTTTCTGGATTTCGTTCTTGATCTTGATCCAAATTTTCTGGATCGTGTGAGGAACCTACTAGGTCCTTCCCTTGTTGATTCTTCTTGGATTTCATGTTCACTACCTTGTTAATCTGCCACTAGAAACAAAAAGAGACACTCCTTCTAGCGCCAATGATCGAACTCAAGATGAAATATACTGGAAATGGTTCTCTTCGCTCTAGGATCAAAGATAGAGTAGTTTTTTTTTGTATGGACTGAACTTAGGAAAAATAAGCTGCCTACGTATCCAAATATATATTTGGAATCAAGTCCAACCGTAGTTCAAGCGGTTATCCGTCATAATGGAGTTAATGGGTGGTTATGTAATCCACCCACGCCTCACGCTTGCATATAATCGCTTTTTCTCCCGGATGCGCATGTCTCCGATCTCGCTATTTCGTTGTGGGACTCGCCCTGGTCTGATGCATCTGCTTCAACCGACCATGGACTCCGCCTCGTCTCGATCTTGATCTGATCGTTTCGTCGAGGAGCCTCAAAGGTTGGCCCCCATCCAGGACCTGACCCATGATATTTTCTAATCGCCTGGTCTATGTGGTCGTACTGACTTCCAGGTCGGATATACCCCTGTCCTGTTCTGCTGGTCCGTTAGGTATACACCTGACACGTGGACATATCCGGGTCACCCCCAATCAGATACGGATGGTGGAAATGTTGTTTTCTTTTAGACTAATAATACATGACGTACCACTGTTGTATCACAACGAATGACACAACAATTATCTGCATCGTTAATTACGATAAGTCTGTTGTGTTACTCGTCGTGATACAAAATTATGCCGCGTCATTTGTTTTGTTCTAAGTCATCACATGTGCTGCCATCTGTAATTATCTTTACTTGTGGTCTAAATGCATTTTATGCACTTCCAAAAAGTTAAGATCACGCAACAGTACATAAAACCGACATCAATCACCGTGTAGTGCTTAATCACTTGATTATTGTATGCTCATTAGTGGATAATTGATTGATGGTCAACTGCACTTTCTTTTATTCATGCACTTTCTTTTATTCATACTTGCTCTACTAATTGACTTCTTTTATTTATAATTTTTTTTGAATCTTCACCTACTTCCCCATCGTAACCGGTACACATATTCTCTCTAGGAATTGATTCAAATAAAGTTATACCATTTGAGATGTGGTTATTGTCATAAAGTAAATTATAAAGCATATGAGATGTGGTTATTGTCATAAAATAAATTATAAAGCATACTTAGTATTATATTAATTAACTGATGTAAAGTTTAACTTGGATCATGATACAAGTCATCCTGTTGTTATGTGTCATTAATTTGATAAAAAAAAGACTAAAATGACCTTTGACTGCTTTTAATACAAAGTAATGAAAATTGTTTGATTGTATAATAAATGGGGGGTAAAATAAGAAAAATGTAATAAATGCTTCATGAACTTATATTTTTGGACAAATTCAAAATGCTAAACGGAGTTATATTATGCAAGTATCTTATTAAGGAATGCAACACCAACTACAATATTCTAGAAGACAAATAATCTAAAGTTAATTACTACTCCCTTCGTTTCTAATTATATGTCGCAGTTGCCAAAATCAAAATTTTATTTTTATATGTCGTAGGAACGGAGGAGGGAGTACTAACTAAGATAGAATATTCTAGATATGGAGTAGTGTAGAATTGGTAAGTGAATTAGCATAGTTTCTAGAACTATATATGTAGTAAGAGAATATTTCTAGAATATTCTATATCTAGAATAGTAGTAATCATTCCTGGCCAAAATATGTTACCATTGATTTTTGACACGATATTAAGGCGAGGCGATAACTAATCGAATTTTTACACTATCACGAGGAAATTACCCATTGTTTACACCGCAATTGACCGAACAAGGCTAGAGGTAATTTCGCCATAATAGTGTAAAATTGATTAGCTATCGCCTCCTTAATACGCGCGCTAAAGTTTCAATCGCGACTTATATTTTGGATCGGAGGTAGTATAATGAATATTTCACAGGCATATCTAGAAAACACATTACACCATTTCGATCAAAATAATCTACACCATTAGATCATTGAAAGGAGTACTACAAAATACGTGCAAGATCATTTGTAAACACAAGCAAGAAAAATATTAGTGCTTGAGATCAAAGTGTAAGAGTACGTGTCTTTCCTTCTTGTATCTAAATTCTTTGATCAAATAAAATATATTTTCTTCACATCGATTCATCATTTTCTCAATAAGTGGTATCAGGGAAATGTTAGAGAGAGATCCGCATATCCAACAGAAACACCTTTACACAAGTGAAATTTATTCAACATAAATAAATTAAAATCGGAAAATACCCCAGCAGTTTCAAATAAAGTGCTACCTATAAGTTTCCCAATACTATAATCATACTCCCCATACTAAATTTCAGCAAAAAAAAAAAAAAATAAATAAAATTTCAAAAGAAAGCAATTAGCAGAAAACTACTTTAAACTCTCTGCTGCATGCCACCATGCACATTCTTTTACTAGAATTCTTCAGCAAAGTCAGTAATTCATTCATTATATTTATGGGGCATAGATCAAGGTCCTGGCTTTGAAGCTTATTGAGAGGATTATTACAACCCAAAAAAGGAAAAACCAGAACCAGCCATTGAACGCCCCTGAGGTCGTCTTTCGTGGAACAATTCTTACCACCGATTCCAATGCTGTGGAGTTATCTTCACCTCTTGACAAACCAAAAGCAACGGTAACATTGTAAAGGCCATGCTTCCCAGTTAACCAACTTGTTCCACGCCCAACAAGAGACGGATTCCTTAATTCGGTCACGTCGTTTGGGACAGAATTTAATCGACGAGCTGGTCGCTTTGTAGGGATATCCATAGCAAAGGCTGGTGGAGCAGGAATATTGCCCAACATTCGACTTGTTTTGTTGTTGTATGAGTATTGAATACCTGAAAAATAGTGCACTTTAAGCCCAAGACTGCACACATTCTCATTAAATAAATAGATAAAGATTTTCTTTAAAATTACCTGTTGCAGCTTTTGTGATTGTCTGCTTTGAAGCATCATTATTATGTCCTACAATCTGTTCACCTGACATAACTGGCTGAATCTCTTTCTCCCCATCCTGTAACAAGATAAAGAAGTCATATAGAATTTTTAAGATTTAATGAACAATACAGAGATGTATTGAAGTTCAGATTCTAAAGTTTACCAGAGGAAAAGATGCTTCTCCAGAAAAAATGTCTTGAATTTCCTTCATCATTGGTGGATCAAAGGCGATATATTCGGAGATATCGCCATTTGAATCAAAGAAAGTAAGACAGTCATCTTCAGAAGATGAAGTTATAGGATTAATCAGGTTAGATGGATCCTTAGTTTCGAGAAATGCTTCCTCGTCAAACAGAAGATTACAAGCTGCATCGAGATATTGTTCACCAGGCATACAAACTGTGATGTTGGGATTATTATCAGTAACGCTTGGTTCATGAACATATTGATGTCTGGCTGGATCATACGCGGCCAACTGGCAAACCGAACTGTTTCTTGTCCTCCTGTTGGTCATTCACATAGCCAAATGCCTCGGAACCAGTTAAGATCGGCTGAAACTGGTTATTTGACTGATGATTTTCACGAAAACCAGCTTTGTTATTGAATAAGAGCTTTTTGGAATCATCAATATCATCCATATTTCCAAAAGGAAAATCATTTGTCTGACAAGACCATGATCTCAGGGGATGGGGATGATTATCTTGTGAAAAGTCTGCACCATGTATCTGGAGAAAATAAAATATACATTGCCTTTAGTTAAGTAAAACACAATTAGAACAAACTATATATGATCACTCCTGATATGGCAGGCAAATATAAATGCCCGAATAACCGAATCTACCAAGTTTGATAAGAAATCAAACCTGCTCGAGGAAATTCCCATTGAAACAATCATCATTCCTTACATTCACTCCCTTGGAGTCCTCTTCCTTTGGCACAAATTCTGACTCTTCATCCTCCCATTCTTCTTCAACCAGTGGTGCTCCATACTTTTCACCATTCTTTGGCCCTGTACCACTTTTCTGGAAAATTCGGCATAGCACATACGAATCCTTCTCCCCAGCAAAGAAGTGGAGCAATATGACAACAATCAGAATTCAGAAAAGAAGAAAACCAAAAGGGAAACTTAAGATGGAAAATTTAGGGTAGGTAAGGGCATTCGTAGCAGAATCCCTATATGGTGCCATGTCTCTAAAATGAAGATAAAAAATAGAGTTTAACCCAAATAGCTCTCACAACAGATGCTTTATCCCTATTATTTTTAAGGATATAAACACTGCATCCCCACATTTGAGGATGCACTATTCATGTCCCCAAACATATGTAATTATAAAAAAATTATATGGATAAGAATAGGGATGCTGCTGGAGTAAAATAATAAATATTTATGGTGCATAAATAGAGTTGTGAAGTAGACTATATATTATTTAATAGTATTTGAAATGTTATAGGGATAAGGATATGGATGTTGTTGTGAGTGTTTTGAATTGGGATGTCAGAAATGTAGAGATATGTATTATTTTAGTGATAAAATTTGGTGCATCTGCTACTCATGCCCTAAGATCCCACAAAATGTGACACCTAATGCCACCGTTAACGATTGTTGTAATGCACAATAACAGACTATGTACTAACTTAAAAGATCATAGAAGTAGAAAAATATATGATGCAATTAACCACCAGAGGCAGAGGAGGATCCACATGTATTAGGGAGGGAGCACGTGGCTCCACTGAGATCCAAGGTTGTTTTTTTTTTGTATTAATGACTTCTTTAATTTTCTTCGGTGTCCCCACTGGATCTATTTTCGGGATCCGCCAATGACCAGAGGTAGTAACTTTCCAAGTGAAGATATATACTTGTAAAAGCAAGAGAAAAATACAACCAAGTTTCATATCACCTGGACAAATCCAGCTTTAGCCAGCTCCTCATCAATAAGTCTATATTCATGCATCACCCAATCAGTCCTCTTACCATGTGGAGCTCGACCAAAGTGATAAACCAGAGTCTTCTTCATCCCAATAGCCACGCCCTTACTCTTGACAGTTCTGTCATTTCCAGTTGTCTTCCAGTAGCCTCTATCCGTAGCTCGATTAGTTCGGCATCCTTTCCCACACTTCTTATAAAGTACACTGAAAAAGTACCACTCCAGATCCCTGGTATTCAGCTTTGACTTACCTAAAGACACATCATGAATCACCTAGCTAGTTTTATGCAACTCATCCGCAATAATCAAATGATCAACCGCTAAATTCTGAATGCTATACTAAAACCTGCAGCCAAATGCCTAAATGCAGACAAGAATGCATAATCGTTTCTAGAGAATATCTCAATAACAAGAGCACATATGAAAAAGCTCAAATCTAACTGAAATTACCTAGATTACATTTAATCTGAGAATATCTCTCGACTTGTGTATTTTGTATTTTGGAGGAGCTACTAACTTGTATTGTTCCTTTAATAAAATTGCTGTTCCAAAAAAGGCCTATTTCTCACGCATTTTCGTGATGCTTATTTTATTCACACAAAATTTCAATTCATATATATGGCTATTTCACACATTAATCGATATTATGAACTACTTTCTTCTCCTAGTTCAAATGAATCATCTTATTCTTACAAACTCTCGCCTTTTTCAAGAAACAATAAAATCAACATGGAAACTTCACTAGTTCACAGCTTCATGTATATATATATGGAAAACAATCTACTCCCTATGTTCCTATTTAAGTGTTATTATTCATATTAAGTGATGTAATTGTCGTAATCACACGACAAGGAGCCAGACTTAATTTTCATTAAAAAAAGGGAAAATTTGAGTTTTTTCCTTCTTGTTTTTTTTAATTTTTTTTTATTTATAAATGACTATCTTTATTAGAAAAACGTGGGAGAAATCCAAAAGAGTACATAGCCAAAAGCAGCCAAATAGTGGCAGAAAAAAACAAAAGCAAACTGCTGGTGTAAAAACACAACTTCAAACAACAAATACTTTGACTTTAACATCAAAATTACCAATGCAGTTTCTTTTCAAACTATCATTGCTCATATATATGAGAGATTAAAATAAAAACAAACTTGTTTGATAACTACCTTAGTTAATAATGAAGAGAGGGAGTATGTAAAACAGCTATTAGAGCACTTGCATTAGATACCGTAAATCATTTAAAAACTTTACTATATTTTTTTTTAGGGTAAACTACAGATTCTGTAAAATTTCCTTTACATCTACTGCATTTACATCTACCGGATTCTGTAAATTTTTCTTTATATCTTCCGCATTATGTAAAATAAAGAGTCTGATGCATTTCATCTTAAATAAAGATTCTATAAACTAGAAAAACGTATTTTTAAAAACTGTATAGTAGAATATTCGTTAAGAGGTTAAGAAAGATCTCGACGCGAAGATTTTATAACTTGCATGCATTCGTGTTGCTTAGGAAAAATCCAAGTGGATCAAATATATAATCATCAAAATCAAAGAGCTTTTCCGTGTAAATTTACCCAAGGAACAATATACAACGTTTGCAGAAACAATCCGAGTGTTCCTAAGCTAAAAACGACTGAATCAATGTGTAGTACGCATGAATTAGGGTTTGAAGCTTAATTATTGATTACAATCTTCTTTAATTAGGGTTTGGTGTACACGTGATTAATTTGAAATTGAACTGTAAAGATTCGTTGCCGGAAATAATCATTGAAACTTCAAATCCAACTCAAAAAATAGCATACCAAAACCGCAAAATCTAAATAGAGGAAAATTAATTAATTTTTTTATAAAAAAAAAAACCTGGAAGGTCCCAAGGCTCAGCTTTATAAATCTCAATCTCGGCGATTCCATCAAAACGGAGAGGCTTGCCGCAGATCTTCCGCCTGAGATAATAGCGTAGTAGCTCTTCATCCGTCGGATGGAATCTGAATCCCGGCACCAGAGACATCGAAACTCAGCCAAACGCTCTGAGTTTTTTTTTTCTTCTTTTTTCTCAAAATAAAAAAACGTGTAGGTTTCTCTCTGTCAGATAACTCTAGAGATATACTAGTAGGAGTATCATAGATTATTGGCGGCGGAATAATAAATTCACGCGCCGTCGACGTTGCATGAAAATCTGTCTCGATTCTTCTAGCTAGTGCTGAAATTAAATATTTTCGGAATTTATTGATAATTAAAAGGTTTATATAATGCACGCGCGTTAATTATGGAAGAGCAATAAATATATAGGTTTGCGCCAAAAGTTATTATTTGTCGGTACGTAGGATTTCAAACCCTAGTATGCTCTTCCCAAATCATAGGACTTTTTAACCCTTTCACAAAGTTTAATTTAAAAAAATTTGGAAAAATATATTTTTCTATAATAAAAAGTCAAAATATATTTTGAGTCTTACTAATATAATAATTCTTTGATCGATAATAAATTAGAGGTAATTAAATAAATACATATATATGAATATTTTAAAATAAATTATATCACATGAGATAAAATTGAAAATTAAAATGATTTAAATCGAAGGAGTTTGGACTTGTCATATTGACACTTCATAAAACACAAATTTTACTACTGGCCCGCACCAAATCCTACTTTGTGTCGCTTCAACCAATAGGAATTCAACTCAGATCAATGGAATCCTACCGTAAAACTTTCCACCAACGTATCCCTTTAAAAGTCACGCGACTGGTGGTTCAAAAACTCTTGCACCCTGACCACCATAAAATTATCATCCGCAAAGAGAAATAGATAGTCATCAAAAACTAGGTGGGAAATGTAATGTCCATATCCCGGATATCGAGTCATTACCTGGATACGGGACGTTCGGCTCGTGACATTTGGAGAAAACACTAATTTCACGTAAGTCTCGTGTCATATCACAGTAATTATAGATTCACACGGAGGAAAACAAGCTGAAGACTTGGGAAAATTGACCATCGGGGTCTTCGAATAACAGCCAATAATCATAATACAACTGCGGTCAAACTAAATCATAAATAACTGAAAGCAAAACTATTATTTGTTACAATTGACTTGTCAAAAAAGAGCAACAACTACCAAAAAGAAAACTAAAACATAAATGAGTTTATTGCTTCATTCTGCTCAAAGAGACTCAAGTTTCGTCGTCACAACAACATTCACCTTCAATCTTCTTATTCCCAAAAAGGAGTGAGCATCGGCGGGAAGCTCAGTAAGAAAAAAGAAGATCAAATGACAGATTCAAGGTTGTGTCATTGGCAATAGATGGTGGTGGGATGGCCGACGATGATTTGTAGTAGGATATGCGGTTGTAGGTGATGATAGAGTACGCGCCAGGGCATGCGGTATTAGTTATGTGGGCATGCGGTTATAGTTATGTGGCGATGGTGGCAAGGTCGGTGATAAGGTGGTTGGTTGTGAGGGGTTGTAGCGGGCTGGATTGGACAACATTTGGCTGGGTTTTGATGTTAATGAAATGTAAATGAGATAATGACCTTTTTTTTTTTTTTTTTTTTTGGATATGAAATATACACATGCATATTTTTTGCCCTCACAAAGACTCAAACTCAGAACCTCCGGATCAAAGACCACAACACCATGCATATTTTTTGCCCTCACAAATACTCAAACCCAGAACCTTCGGATCAAAGACCACAACACCTTACCGCTGGGGGTTGGCACTTTTCTTTTTTTAGAAAAAAATTATTTGCTCTAGGTCAATAATGAAAAACTGAGACAAGAATAGGATTTTGAGAAACACAACGTAATGAAGAAAAGAATTAATGTGACCACAAGGCCTATTAACTCATCATTATTGTTCAAGTCAAGAGATAATTTTCCACTGGTGAAAGATTTCTAGTCCAAACTAAGGAAACGAAACTAGGATCTCTAAATAAAATTGTCACCAACTATTATTAACCATTCATATGTTACAGACCAGCAAAATCAACTTCAAATTAATTGCAGATTCTAAGAACAACCACCTTCCTTAATTCATCTCCTGATTTCATGCAATCTCGGTGCTGCATTTGTAAGTCTAAAAATTGCATGTTTATGTTGCATTTGATCTTCGATGTTGATTTTTGCAGGTTAGTAACAGTTTTAGTCACCTCTAACTGATCGCCTTAACGCCACGCTTTCCTGTCTAAAACATCCACCCTTGTTTGAAGAACATTGACCATAGCTCATGCCACATCACCTCAATCTTTAGGGTCTCCCTCTCCATAGAGGCATTCAAAACTTCATTCTCCAACTTGTTGATAAAAGTTATATAGCCAGGAGGAAGGGATTTCTCTAGACTTGATGAGTCAAATGTCGGAGGATTTGCGGGCTGAATTTCTGTCGTTTTGACATCTCCTCCTAGCAAAGGAACCCCGAAAAGGATTGGAGACGGATTTGTCAGTGCAATTGTCATGGTGGGTGGAGCATGACTTGTAGTAGTTGAATCTTCTGAGCCATTTGCTAGGCTCGAGCTTGGGTCATCGTGCTTTGCCCTTTTGTTTTGTGGGTGGTAGCCGAGAAGTTCTAGCTCGCCTGCATTCTCTGTCTTGCATAAAAATCAATGCCACGGGACTCAACTGGATACTCAAGCAGGAGAGGAGCCGTATTCATATCCTGTAACAACAAAGGCATTCAGAATATAAAGCACTTCTAAGTCCTATGAGTTCTGCAGATTTCTTACCTAAAAAGTGAAACCATGCATTAAATGATGGAGAATAAGATTCATATTATGGGCCCACCTAATGAACATACGACGTGAGTGTAAAGCGTGTTTCAGAAGTTTCTTCCTAATTCCTAAATACGTAGTACTCGGGAATAATGGAGGATACAGATGTGAAAGATTATAAAGGCTCAGTATTAATTTTCTAGATCTACTAAACAACAAGTATGATTAATGAAGATCATAAGGAGTGTAGAGACGTAATTAATAGACGATACAAAACCAATAATGCTGAAGAACATCAATTAGATGCTTCTTGCGTTTGTCCAAAACCAATAAGTAAAGTATCTAAAACCATCAAAGTCCAAAGTATCATTCATAAGAGGAAGGTCTTCAATGTAACGACACCAGACGTGCACACTCTCATGCGAAAACAGTGATTATAATATGCATAGCATTTACCTCATGATCATTGGACCTAAATCATTGAGCATGAAACGAGAAACCTATCCGAGAGCTAGGTATAAAGTTACTATATATCGGGAAGCTATAGCAAAATCCTTTCCTCCATTAGTATCGAACATCTGCTGCAATGTTTTGGATAAACACCTTAATGTAGAAAACTTATTTCTGTCATTACTATCTGACTAAATGGTATGTCATACAGTGCTCGTTTGTATGATATGCTATCTCGTTTGTATGAGAATGCATCCTTAAATGCGTGATGCAGTTATATCAGTTAAAGACACAGTTCAGACCTGGTCAGATTCATCGCCGCCTGATCTTGGTTCATCTCCATTGGCTGCGTCTTCTTCAGCCTCTTCCCCAGGAATAAAAAGAGATACATCTTCATCCCATTCCTCCTCGACAAATGGGGCATAACGGTCTGCATGCGGTGGTCCCAGACCACTCTTTTCAAAAATTCTACAAAGTACAAAGGCATCCTTTTGATATAGAAAACAACAATTTCCAGTTAGTACCAGCCGTCACGTGAAAAAAAATTCATAATCTAGAATGAAAAAGCTATAAACATAATACTATTCTTCTTATACCTGTATCACTCCAGCTCTTTCCAGTTCTTCATCTACGAGTCTGTACTCGTGCATCACCCAATTAGCCCTCCTTCCATCTGGAGCTCGCCCATTATGGTAAACTAGAGTCTTTTTCATCCCAATCGTCTCATGCTTTGTGACGTACAAAACGGTCCTTGCCAGTAGCTTTCCAATATCCCTTGCCAGTGGCACGGTTCAGACGAGACCCATTGCCATATTTTTTGTCAACAGGACTGTAAAAGTACCACTCCATATCCCTTGACTTGATACATGAAAAAGCTGTGAGACAGGGGAAAAGATGGTTTAAACAAGTTTTGAACAGAATGAGTATAATTAGTCAATCTCATCATTGATGCCCACTACTCAATTCTTCTACCACTTTCTTTTTCAATTCTTGTGGGATGCAAGTTGAGTTAAAAAATCAAAAATGAAATTACCACATTTTAAATTTTATGCATAAAAATCTTAACTTTATCATAACTAATCAATGGATCCTATAACACTTAAAAGGGTAGCCAGAGATTAACAAGAAAATGCCTCAGGTAAAAGGAGTCCAAATACATTTCAAAAAATCCCAATTTAAGCCAGTCCCATCCAAAATTTCCAAAAGTGGATTTGATTTCACACATGAATTAAATCTCATCTCCAATTAATTTAATTCTTTTGAACAACATTCATGAATAAAACAGAAAATCAAACAAGGAAAGGCCGTCAATCAAAATCATTAGCAGTCATACCAAATGCTAGCAAATAAATCAATTCAATTTTTAAATTAAAAAAAAGACTGCTGACACAAATTGGTCAACAACAACAACAACAAAAACAAAAAAAAAACTTTCAAACATCGTTTTAACTTCTAAAAAGAATGCCAACTTTAGAAAAGGAAAAAAAAGAAGATAAAATCACACTAATGCAGCAAAATAAAAGTACTACTCACGAGCTAGATCCCATGGTTCAGATTTATAAACATCAATTTCAGTAACAGCCTGAAATCTAAATGGCTTGCCGCAGACCTTTCTGGTCAAATAATACCTCACCAATTCCTCATCTGTAGGATGAAAACGAAATCCCGGTGCCAGCGATGTCGCCGTCACCGGAGCAACCCCGGACCCACCAATTCCGTTCCCAACCGCCACCCCAGATGTCACTGCCACAACATCCTTCGACATGGCCTCTTCTTTTTTCGATAAACAAACAAATCACAATGCAGATCCAATAAACAGAACCCAAAACAAAACAAAAAAGGCCAAGAAAAGATCTGGACTCTGGAAACTAGAGAGTTAGATTAGAGAAGAAAAACCAATAGTGCAAATAACGGAAATGATACAGAAATTGAGATGGGTTTGGAGGCGAGAAGGGAGCAACGGGTATTAGCCATCGGTTACAGAAGAGGAGCTGGAATAAGGGGCGGTGTTGTGGGGCCGTTGTTGGGTGGGTGTGACATGTGAGAGTGTAAGGTGAGTAGGACGAATTTTGGATTAGGCAAGGGAATGGATGCTTGCTTGACACGGAAATCGATATCAGTTTAATTTGGGGAACCGCACGGCCAACGCTTTCCGTGGGAGGCAATGCTCTATATACCCAAAATAAAAGAAAATAAAAAAATCCATAATTCGCGTGGTTTGACTAATTCGGAGAAGACGGTAATTTAGATGTCGGTAGAGTCTGAATTTTTTCCGGGATTTTATAAACTCATAACTTTTCAAAATAGAGCTTGAAGAGGAAGCTAAACCAGTGATCGAACTCTCAGCATTCTCAAGCCATCGCCACTCGTCAGTCGGGGGTTTTTTTTTTTTTTTTTTTTTTTTTTTTTTGTGTTAGTGGGTTATTATTTTATTTTATTTTATTTGAGTAGTGTTATGGTAACAACAATCATGTAACAATAATTGATATAATATGTTGTGATACTATTAATTATGATTCGCTCAATGCATGAACGGCGGAAAATTTCCGTGCTGGCTTTGTGATATAAACTACAAAGCCTAAAAAAAAAATCCGGAGAAAAAAATAAAAAATGTTGGTAGTGGGATTTGAACTTACAACCTGTAATTGTGAGACTTAAAAGGTTTGTTGTTTTAAAACCACTGGATATATAAGCCTTTTGTTCAAAAAAGCAGCATAACATACTAATATTAACACTACTACTACAATAATAAAAATTGGTGGGGCTTGGGACCATATGGGGCTTGTGACCATTTTGGAGGCTTGAGACCACCCCGGCGTAGGTGGGTCCGCCCCGGATTCGCTTCATATCAATCAACTCATTATACATCATGGTAAATAAATTTGTGTAAGATAGTATCAATTGTGATGAGATAATTGCTGTGTCCATACTTGAATGATAAATGTCCCTGAACGGAGATTAAATATAGAACATGTCGGTTCTGGTATGCATGAACATGGATGTTTGAAAACGATAATGATATGTGACGATGCTTGGAATCGTCGGGATGTAATCTAACCGTTTAAGCTGTCGAGTAAGCTTTTTACGCATGCCTCCATGTACTTGTAAAACAAAGAAGGCGTTATGATCCCGAAGTTCTTTCTCCGTAAAAACTCTCTGACGCTCAAGTAGTGATTCGACGGTAAGGTGGAGTTTAAGTCATTTTCAAAGAGTAATGATCGCATGTGCTTGCGTACCATGCGTGTGGGGGAAGGGGGCCTAATCCCTTTATATTGTGTACCATGGTGGAGATATTTGTCCAATTGGTGTTGCTTCCATGAGTACAAAGCTTATCCAGGTTGTAGTGGATTGATGCCCAATAGGCGTAATACTAGTGATCCCTATAACAAATGACGACCTGTGTCATGTGTGATATTTGAGACTGGTAGTGTCCTGCACCACATCGGCCATTTGTTGTATGTGAGCGACCTGCACCGTTTGATGTAGATATTCTTCCTTTGGGAGTAAGGCCATATCTTCTGGGTCGAATGAGTCCAAGTAGCGAGTTGGGGCTAGGTCAGACTTAATGCTAGGGCCAATCTCTGAACACTTAGTGAATAATGCACTTGTTAACGAATAAGGACTAGCTTGGCCTACACGCTGAGGTAATAAACTCATGTACAGTTCCATCTGATGAGAGTCGCGTATATGGTGAGCGATCTCACACATGTCAAAGCCCCCCTCCCCACACACACAGAGACGAGATGAGATATAAATCATAGATTATGTGCGCTATGTATTTATACGACACAAACTAAGATTGGACTGAACCGTTTCACGTAAAGAGAGGCATGCCGAGCTTATGCCAACCTACATATTTTGAATCTTGAATTGTTTGGTTTGGCTTATCGAGGTGTCCTCTTCTAAAAGATCGCCACCGCTTGGGAATAGTTGTAAGCGGTGTGACCCTCCGGCTTTCTCTTTCCTTGTGCTATAAATAAAGACTATTGAAATTATTGAAACGGACAAGTAAATGAATGCGGATAATTCCCATTAATCGAAAGCAATTGAGTTAATTTATATTGAAACATAAGCCTCAGTTGCATTAAGTTTGATAAATTTCTCAAATTACCTTGTGTGATTTTATATGCTATATATATCACTAATGATCATGAAACATTGTGTTTACATCATATGGCAAATTTCTTCTTTAATTTATTTTTGCTTGCTATCAAATATATTATCTTGATTAAATTAATAAAATTATTTAAATGATTGCACTATATAATTAATGGAAAATTAGGGATAAGGACACGATCTGGAATATTTTTAAGAATAGACACAACTACATATTTTTTATAGGGAGAAGGACAACTGCATAATTTTTATAATGGAAAGACAAACAAATGAATCCTAAAATCGGTGAATCTTCCTAGTGAATCCCAAAATCGATGAATTTCGACGATGAATTTTGATAATGAATCCCGAAAATCGGTGAATCTCGACAATGAATTTTGAAAATTAGTGAATTTCGACGGTGAATTTTGGCATGAATTTAAATAATGAATTTCGAACATAAGTGAATTTCGACAGTGAATAAATAGTTTTGTCCTTTATGCAAAAGTTTCAAAAAACTGTCCTTCTACTCAATTGATGAAATATTTCTGTCCTTCTCCCTCATTCCCCCTATAATTAATTATTTAATTGGTTAATTTAAATCAATTTAATTTTCCCTCCAGGCCGGCCCTTCTTCTAAACCTGTCCATAAACCTGGCCCATTAAGCTTTGTTCGCCTTCTTTTATCCGGTAGGCCCTTGACCCGAGCATGCCAACCTGATCTGTCAAACCCATTAGGGTAAGTGCAACCAATGGTACCAAACCATGGGTATCAAAATCAAATTTTGATACCTTTAGACACTACTCACTTGGGTATCAAATATTTATCTTCAATGGGAGGGTTCAAATCATAGTGTCAATATTTCTTTTTGTTTTTATTAAATATTTTGAAGATCATAATAATTTTTATGCTTGTGTGTTTTTTCGTTCGTCAATTTTTTTTATGTAATTTAATTATTTTTGAAAAGTTATATACAATATCTATCGTATATAAAATCCATATTATGATACGCGGAAATGAATATTAATTTAAAGCAAGTTGTAGCTAATTTTTTTTATTTAATAATAATTCTCAAAAAAATTATATACTTTCCAAGTTCCCACCATCGGATCTGTGTTTCAGTGCCATTTTTCGAAATAAAAATATACTATAAACTTTAAACAGAAAAAATGAGAATTAGATTTAAAAGATAAATAGACGTGAAGAAAAAAAATATGTATACATTGAGTGTGATATGTGATATTTATAGTATGTTGTAAAAATATATAGCTGTTGCGTTATATTTCCGTTGCAAAAATATATATGTTGTATCAATTTATTTATTTTTTGAATCTGCCAATCAATAAAAAGAACAAAGCAAGAGACAAGGAGGGGACAAGCCCACATGGGCTTGCATGGAGCACTTTTTAGGCTAAAAAGCATTCACACGCGCGTGTATGTGTTGGGAGGGTATTAACCAAATGTTCAAATATGGTACATCTCCTGGTACCATCCCTAATTTTGACATCTATCAATTATTTCCATCGGAGATGCTAATATCTTCCTATAAAGGTTAAAATTTGATTTTGGCCCCCACCATTGGACTTGCCCTTACCCGTTATAACCCCAAAACCCAGAAAACTCCATCCATTTCACCCGTCTTCTGGAAGCCCTAGCCGTCGTACCATTCGGTCATTCCTCTTCTTGATCCTTCCTCCCTCTCGAAATCTTCAACATTCATTTGAGCTCTTTGAGTCACGAAAACGTTCACACATTTCTCCTCCTCAACCTTCCATATCCACTTTAAGTTTGTATTTATTCCTCGTGCTTTTTGATGAGAACAATTTGTCGCCTTAGTGCTTGTTTCGTCTCAAAGAACCATTATCTCTGAAAATGGAAGGTTTGAGATGCTCAAGCCATTATGATGCTGATTCAAAGCGATTTGTGAAGATTTCGCAGTCAATCCTTGATTGACAAGGTGAATTCCTTCCTTTAATATCGTTTGTCTTGTGTATTACTGATTCGAACTGTATATCTGCTTTGAATTTGTAGAAGATGAAATCAAACTGACAAGTTTATCCTTCAATAAAGGTGTAAAAAAAGGCTAATTATGAATAAAGGGTGTCCCTTCAAATAAAAAGAATAAAGGGTGTTAAATCAAACAATACGATAGTTTGAGGTTGTAATCTGATCATTTAAAAGTTTAATATTGTAAACTAATCAAAATATATAGTTTAAGGTAAATCGAACAAATAATTAGTTTAGGTGGGTAAAATTTGCCTAAGGTATACTTTAAGGGTGTAATTTGCAGTTCTTCCATATGTGTGTGTATATATACACACGTGTATTCTTATGACATATGGGCCGGAGTTTCTATTTTTCGTTACAAATCGTGAAATGGGCTGGAGTTTCAGTTTGTTGGTACAACTCATGACCAATGGGCCGGAGTTTCAATTGATTTGATGGTAGAACTCATTTGAGTTTTTATATTTTTAATTAATATAATACTTCCTAAAAAAAATTAATATAATAGCGTTATGAAATAATATCATTGATGGATTATCTATTATACTGATTGATTTACGTAGATTTGAGATTAATTCAGATTGTTGTGTTCACATTGTAACATCTACTATAAATATCCTCTTAAACCATTGGAATAATACACATGTATTATTCAACTTCTTCTTCATCTTTGTTTTCCTTCTAGTTCTTTCTCTTTTATTTTCTTACTTTTATAACACGTTATCCGCACGAGTCTCTAACCACGTCTCAAATCATCAAAAATTGTTTTGATGAGTTTGGAAACCCTCGAAAGAAAAAAAAAACCCACAAGAATCACCTTTCACAGATTGCTAGCTACAAGGACTCAAGCCGATCAATCAATTGATATATTTTATATCAACACATCTCGATACTCAATACAAATAAACATTAAGGTAAAAATTTATATTAATTTAAATTATTTATCGTGATCAATTATATATATATATATATATATATATATATATATATATATATATATATATATATTTATATATATATATTGATGCCATGGTATTGACATCATCAAATCCAATGGATCAAGTCAATACCACGTAAGAAAAAGATATGAGTATATAATACTCATTAGTAATATGAAGCCTTGAAGGCTATATTCCTTAGAGAAAAGAGTTTGTCTTTTGTGCAAATTGAAAAAGGAGATGATCACATGGAGTTGATCAATGTTTGAAACGAGCATATAATTGACTAGAAATGCATATGAAAATAGAAAGCTCATAAAAGTGAATATAAAATTCACATAAGTGGACATGTCAAAAACCGACAGAAATGAATATTAAATTCACATAGATAAATTTTAGACATGTCGAAATATCGTGAAAGTGAATTTGAAATTCTCGGAGAAAAAAAATACAGACATGTCATTCATATAAATGAATTAGGACCCAAAGTCCATAGAGAAAGACATGTTCCACGAGTGATATGAAATTCAGAGATAAGAAATCTACTGAATATATCATGAGATTTCATGATCACAATTGAAAAAAAAATTAAATCACTTTTTATCATGATGATATGCTCCTGAAGCAACAATATCAATCAAAGTAATTTATGATGTATCTGAAATTGATTATGATTTTGTATCATGAATGACAAATAATAATCCACTAGATGTGGAATTATGAAAATAAATAATGAGTCATCATTGATATGACTAATGAGTTCCGACCGAATTATGAGAGTTCATACTTTATAAAAAACGTGACTCAATTTATAAATATTTGGAAATATTTGGTTATGGTCGTGGAGGAAGACATGGTTGATTCAGTCCTCACAAAATTATTTTTATATGATTAAGATAATAATCATGACAAGAAACAAAGTGATCTTTTAGAAGATTACGCCACATGTCAGAGTTAGTGGCGATTTCTAGAAATGGTTTATACGATGCATTTAAATTTAAGCATCGTTTATTAATAAACAAAATTATTTCTTGTCTTGGCCTTATTTTGATACGACTAAAGTATTTTATGATATACATATAGTAGCTATGGAATTTTATTTTATCGATTATGTGTTGCTAGTTTTCTTCTAAAAAGAAAAAAGGAAAATAAATGTGTTGTCATGTATTTTTGGTAAGTAGATCTTGATATTGGTCACAATAATAATATATGATTCTTAATCGGTGGATTAATTCATGTATATATTACTTTTGGCAATCATTCGTATAAAAAATCATTTTAAATTGTTAAAATTAAATACATTATACTTTACATGATTGTGTAGTTATGTTAATGATTCACGTGGTGCGCATATATGATCATTATTTTGATGCTGCGTGAGATTTTTTTGTTTGTTTATACGTTGCTTTATAACTTTGCAATATATTTTCCCACTTAAGGTTGACATTGTATGAAAAAGAAAACACATGATATTGTCATATCATTTAGTTTATTGGATTGATATTAACCATAACTTTACAATATTTGCATGATCATTGTAGTAATTGATGCATTCATTTTATTTTTGGCAAACAAAATCATATTTGTTCATTCAATGAAAGATATTATATTGCTTGATTAATTGTCAGAATAATGATAATCAGTAATATGATTATTTATACATATCTTTTTTTTCAAAAAAAAAAAAATATTCAACCTGCGGTTTTTGAAAAATGAATACCATGTATATAGTCTTTGTTTGTAAAACGCACATGCTCTATATTGTTATTAAATTCAAAATCCGTTGCCTAGTTGTGATAAAAATGAATATGACAACATATTATAATGCATCCTTAGTGTGTGAAATTTATACATGTCATAACTAGTAAAATGATGATTCACAAATCGTAATACTGAAAATTATATATCGGGTCCATTAGCATTTATAATATCAATTTGATTTGCTTGAATTGATACATAATATAATTTGCTATTCGAAATAATTAATTATTGCAATTCATTTTATTATATGACAATTGTCATTTTTTGGAACAAATTATTGCTCATTTCGTTCTGAAGAATAAATGGAGCTGAAACGTGAGATCAATTAATTTATCTCATCGATAGTGCGAGAACGCAGTTTACGCAGAGAAATAAATAGAATTTCTCAAAAAAAAAAAGGGAGAATGAAATGTTAAATGCAATATGTGCAAGTGCTTTATAAATAAAAGGTTTTAAAAGAGTCATGAAGACAACATTGTTCAAAATAAAGCACTATGATCTCTTGAGTCTCGAATAATTTTTATTGGGTTTTAAAGATATCCATAATATTAGGTATCATATCGAGACTGAAACACTTGCATTAAATACTATTTTCCCGACGAAATGTGTATAAGCAATATGTTTGGCAATGATGAGATAAGTCCATTCCGAGAAGAGAATGTGACTGATAATGTATGCATCATTAGAAGAATGATATATGTTCATATCATACAAGATGCATCATTCCGTTTCATGAAGTGAACGTGCATAAATAAAATTATTTTGGAGATTTTAATTACCGTGGGTAGTACCATATGTTTATGAGGAATTTATTATGATGGAAAAAAATTCCCACCAAAAGTGGTTGGCGATTATTGAACATCGGTATAGCCTAGTATACAATAATGAGATAACGGATGAAGTAATTGACCGTTATGAAATCAATCTGTAGAATGAATTATCTGAGTTCCCCCGTTATTAAAATGTCAATGAAGTTTGTTGATACCTACATAAGAGGATTTCACATTAAAATGTTGAATCCGTCATGGGTTATTGCAAATATTCTGAATATCGATTGTGATAAAAATATTGTCCAAATTAATGGGTGGAAAACACAATTCAAATAAATTATATCTCATGATAAACACTATAATACAATTGAACTTGAAATTCATATCTGAATAGTCGTGATTGAATCACGTAATACACATTGTGTTGACACAATTTACCATGTAAATTAAGAGCTCTAAAAAAGTTATCAATTATGAATGTTCTGCTAATATAGAAGTCCTGGAAGGACATATCCTAAAATAGCTATATAGCATATTAATAAATGGGACACAATAAGTATGGTCAGCCTCATGAAGGGGGGAGAAAATGAACATGAAGTTCATTATATTATGTTGTTTTATCGAATCCCAAAAGAACGTGAAATATAATTTGAATGATACTTAAAGAATCTGAAATGACATAGTGGTATGTTGATATTTATTCTATACTCAAAGCATATGATATATATTGCTTCAAATAGATATAAATCACATAGATATGAGATAGTTAAATAAATTTTATTATTATTGGAAACAAAAGTGAAATAACACTTGATCATGAGGTTGATTTAGTGAAACCATTGTGTTTCGAAATGTGTAAATTGATGCAAATAGTAGAGCATTAGTTTACAGTTCGGTGCAATTACTATATGTTTGATGAAGTTCATTTCTCGGCATTAGGGGAAATAAAGGAAACCTCATCTTAGAATAAAGAATGCCGACAAATTTTAACAACATAATTGATCTTCAGTATCTTGCAAAAAAAATTCTTGTAAAAATTTCAGTATCTGCCAGATTACTTTATTGAAAATAAAGGAGTGACGATTTATAAAATGCACCAAATCAAATTTGATTGATGATATTTCTCAATGCATTGAAGCGTAGAGGACCAATCGGTGCAAAAGATAAAAATCCGCGGTAAATGAATTCATAGTCAGTCACTCATGAATACTATTAAAGACATTCGTCTTGGAGACAAAAACCCCAAATAAGATCGCACATACATCAAATGATTAAATATTGGGGTTTCGGAACAACCAATCCATACATTAATGGGGAATTGGTTATGCTAATATCAAGTTAGCAATGCATTTTATGGGAAAATTTGTAATAAAATATCATAGTCTTCGACGACACATTTGCCTCATAATTTGCTAATAATCTGGATCTAGAACCCAAGTCAATAGTAGAGTGTCAGGAGCACAGACTGGGTAAAATGAAATAAACAATAAAGGCTGATATTGACTTGAAAAGTTAGTTCTGTAGTGACCAAATATTGATTTTGATAAATTATATTCTCCCGTTATAAATAATACTATTATGTTCTGCTACTTAATGACTCTGACAACTGTTCGGTAAAAACGAGTTTTACAATTTATAACCGAAACACCCCAAGTATAAGGATCGTAGTATAAGGTGTTTACGGGTCGTCCTAAGGGAGTGGAATGTTTATCGGATTCAAATATAAATCTATATCAATTATGTCACAATTATAAACTAAACTACTAAACTGAGGCTGAAACTAACTAAAACCTAAACCTAAGAATTAAAACTAAAACAGGAATAAAAACAAGCAGAAAATAAGAAAACAGAAAGACGGACGAACGTCCACTAAAGTGAACGAGCGTCTGGAAACTAAATCTATTGGACGAGCGTCTGCTATTGCGGACGAGCGTCCAACTACGATCAAAACAGAAAATTGCAGAAAAGTTGCAGGAAATCTAAAGGTTTAAAAACTAAAACTTAAACTAAGCTTATGCAAACGATTTGATTAAAACAATTAAAGGAAAACACAAACAAGGCGACTAGATTCCACCTATCAACCAACAATCCCAACTAGATGGTGATTAAAAGACATAGTTTTTAGTAGTGATCCTTCACGAATTCAATTGAATTTCTACAACCAAATTCTAGGGTTTCGTCTATCTTTTCAAACAAACTAAACAGCAATCAAAACTCAATCACAAGATTGTTTCCAAACTTTTTACTCAACTAAACATGCATAATCTCTTATAACATGAATAATTGCATTACTTTGAACAAAATAGAACTCAAATAATATACTTTCATATAATCATTCAAGCATAAATTAAACATATATCGTTTCATCAAATCTTAATTCAATAAAACTTAAGCAATACAAAACAGATCCAAAGTAATGAAAAACTATGAATTAAACTCACTAAACTCAAGCATCGAACTTTCTAGTTGATCTTGTTGTTGATAGGCTTCCTCTGTCGACTCACTGCAGGGCTTTTAGCCAACAATCATGTTGAAGATGATTGTTGGGTTGGAGAAATTCATCTCTAAGAAAAGGCGGCCTTAGGGTTTAAGGCGCAGCTTTTGGTGTAACTTATGCGTATGAATCGTGGCAAAAGAATTAGGGTTTTAGGCGGCCCTTACACGCTGCTTTTATAGATGCTTAAGTCGGCTGGAAGTAAGTCGGCTTCGAACGCTCGTCTGAGAATCCGGACGCCCGTCCGTAATGCCTGGACGCTGAGTAAACGCTCGTCCATACTCCGTCTGAACTCTCTGAATGTAAAATACAATTCCGGACGCTCGTTCACTTTATCAAACGCCCGTCTGGAATGGACGCTGCACGAACGCTCGTCCAAGATGCTGAGGGTCGGATTTCTTCATCTTTATCCAATTTCTTCAAGCCAATTCCAACTCTATCTTGAATAATTCGACTTGAGCTTCATTTATCCTCTTTATGCACGAAAATTAACTCCTACATGATAAATACACAATGCAAAAATGTAATAAAATCCAAATAATAATAATTCCATTAAATCAACACTTAAAATCATCAATTTTGCATACAACCCTCTTAAAATCATCTTTACTCAATAATTACAATTAAACCCTTAATTCTCATGTAAATTATGCAAATGTGGGGAAAATAATAATGAAATAAACCTTTAATAATCATATAAATACGGCCTTAACAACACCCCCACACTTAACTTTTTGTACGTCCTCGGACAAAACAATCAAAACTATAGCTCAACTTTATAAATAATCCACATAGATCTCTAACTCACGTAACAAAAGATACAACAACTATAGCAAACAATACCATCACAGAGACAGATTCGGTGTAAGTGTGACAAGCCATTCTCAATCTAACAAGCCTTTCAAAGAGATATCCTCTCAAAAATTCCAATGACTATCCTAGTGACAGATGTAATAGCTCCACTCAAAGCCTTCCCACGCACTCAAGTAGGATAATCCTACAAAGATATCATGCGGTTCTACTGGGTATAAGATCCATGATAACAAAGACTTTACTTTATTCTTATTCATCATTATTCAAAATTTTCAAATTTGACGCATATCAGAATAAGCTCTTACCCATCATAGTAGAATAGGATGTTTCGTGATAACACCCTACCTTACTCAAATCATAAGGTAGCTTCTTCCAACTGTCGTGAGCTTTTGGTCATCATAGTGGTATAGGACATTTCGAGATAATGCCCTACCTCACTCCAATCATCGACCAGCTTCCGACAAACGTATTTATTAATAATTGCTTACTCACTTTATTTATTCACTTTTCAAAGTCATAAGTTACATCTCACCTATCACATTCAAACTTTATGATATTCACAGTACACGGTCCAACTTAGGTGTAACTATACTGACCTTCCTAAGATAAATCATTAAAACAATGAAAGGATATAATTCAAAAAAGACTTGCTTCAAAATCAAAGGCTTTCGTGAGTGAAAAACAAAACTATCTCCATAAAAGTAAAACATGCTATAATTATCTCACTAAGTCACATACTATCATCGTTAGAAAACTACAACTAGCAAGCATTTAGTTCCAATTATAACATTCACTCATATTTCAAAGGATATAACATGAAAACATACCCAAACACCCCCCCACACTTAAATCACATTATGTCCTCAGAATGTGCAAATATAAAAGAAAAGAAAACTTAGCTGGTTTCAACAGTGGTTGTCGGATGAAAGTTGGCAGAGGTCAGGCCGGAGCATGGATGGACCGCGACAACTCGAATAGACAACACTGGACATAAAAGCTTGTGAACCTGCTCAAAAGTATCTGCAACACTCGACATACCATATAATCTCGGGGTACACGGGGTATATGAGCAACACATAACAATGAAGGTAGGAGGAATAACCATCAACACATAATCAACTAAAGTATTATTTCTAAAACAATAAAACAAAACAACCTAAAAGAAACAAATAACTAGGTTGCCTCCTAGGAGCGCTCTTTTAATGTCAATAGCTTGACACAAAGTTCAAGATCAACCCGGATCGGGCCACTGTGGTTTGACTAACGCCACCTCAGTATCAGAATCAGAATTACTAGGGCGGAAGTGATTTTCACCACAACAACAAGTCAAGTGCGCAATAAGAGCATTAAACTTTTCTCTCCAAACTACACTGACTCTCGTCTTCTTGTTCTTGCGCACGACAGGCATAGACATAGTGGTATGATCAGAAGTTTCAGCAGAAGGTACCTCACGGGTGGATATAGGAACGTCATCATCATCCGACTCAAAGAAATAAGATGGAATCTCCTCACAAATCAGACATCTCAGATTCTCATCTCTTCTTTGGAAATAAAGAAGCTCAGCTTTCCTTCGGTTGCCCAAAATATTTCTTAAGTCTATGACCATTCACTTTGAAAGCTTGATTACCATACCCGTTCAAAGTAATTACTCCACTTGGATTAACCTCGAGAATCTCAAAGGGACCAGACCATCTAGACTTGAGTTTACCCGGAAACAGGTGAAGTCTAGTATTATAGAGTAAAGCCATTTCACCAACTTTGAATTCTCGGTCCTTGATCTTAGCGTCATGGAGTATCTTAGTTCTCTCCTTGCCGAGTTTAGCATTCTCGTATGCTCTGAGTCCGAATTGCCGAGCTCGTTCAATCAGTAACAACCTTTTCTCCCCACGAGTTGGCTATCAAAATTTAAGAATTTAATTGCCCGAAAGCTCACGTGCTCAAGTTCGACAGGTAAATGACAAGCTTTGCCATAGACCATTTGGAAGGGTGACGTGCCCATCGGGTTTTAAATGCAATCACGATAGGCCCACAATGCGTCATCCAACTTAAGACTCCAATTAGATCGATTATTGTTCACGGTCTTCTCAAAATTCTTTTCAAGCTCGTTGCTTACCTCCACTTGGCCACTAGTTTGAGGATGATATGGTGTACCAATCTTATGTTTGACACCATACTTCTCAAGGATCTTGTCAAGCGGCGCATTGCAAAAGTGAGTACCTTCATCACTAATGAGTGCTCTCGGACGGCCGAATCTAGTAAAGATATTCTTTTGCAAGAATTTCTTTACAACCTTGTGATCATTAGTTTGAGTAGCTATGGCCTCGACCCACTTTGAAACATAATCCACACAGATAAGGATATACTTATTACCACACATGAGGATGGAAAGGGTCCCATAAAATCTATGCCCCATACATCGAAAACTTCGCATTCAAGAATGGGCTTAAGTGGCATTTCCATCCGACTACTCTGCCGCCCAGGTTCTCGCACCTATCACAACCTTTACAAAAGGCTTCTCGCATCTTTAAACAGAGTCGGCCAAGAGAATCCAAATTGAAGGATCTTTGCAACCGTCTTCGGTGTTCCATAGTGACCTCTCAGTAGGACCGCTTATGGCATTGTTCTAAGATATCCCACCGATCATGCTCGAGAACACACCGTCGAAGCAACCCGTCTTTACTGCACTCAACAAATAAGGATCTTCCCATACGAGATATTTAAGATCGTAAAAGAACTTTTCTTCTCCGATCGTCATATCCTCTAAATGACCACTCGCTAAATAGTTGACGTAGTCGACATACCACGGCCTAACCGTTTCAAGCTTCATCAATTGCTCGGTCCGGAAAATCAATGCCTATATCATTGTGATTTTACGCACCCTCATTTACTAAGCGAGATAAATGATCACCCACAATATTCTCACTACCATTCTTATCTTTAATCACAAGGTCAAACTCTTGTAGAATTAAAATCCATCTAAGTAACCTTGGTTTGGCATCCGCTTTATCCATAAGGTAGCGTAAAGTCGCATGATCCGTCCCATACAATCACTTGAGACCCTGAAGATAGCTTCTAAACTTGTCAATGGCAAAGACGACGGCTAAGAATTCCTTCTCAGTCGTAGTATAATTGCATTGAGCCGGGTTCAAGGTACGACTCGCATAATAGATGGGCCTGAACCTTTTATCAACTCTTTGACCTAAAACTGCGCCTACGGCGTAATTAGAGGCATCGCACATCAACTCGAAAGGCTTGGTCCAGTCAGGTGCAACTAAAATAGGGGCACTGATAAGCTTGTCTTTCAAACAATTGAAAGCTTCTTTGCACTTCGCATCGAACAAGAAATCTGCATCATCTTTCAAAAGATTTGATAAAGGCTTGGCAATCGTAGAAAAGTCTCTAATGAAACGCCGGTAGAAGCCAACATGTCCTAGAAAACCTCGTACCTCCTTCACTGTCTTAGGGTACGTCATCCTTTCAATGGCTTCGACCTTAGCCTTATCAACTTGAATACCAAAGATTGGACACCTTATGTCCCAAAACGATTCCTTCGCCTACTAGAAAATGGCATTTTTCCCGCTTAAGCACCGATTTTTCTCAACACACCGTTGGAGTACCATATCTAGGTTCTTTAAGATTTCATCAAAGCTATCGCCGTGGCGAGAAGTCGCCCATGAAGACTTCCATGCATTTCTCAACAAGTCCATCAAAATGGCCAACATACACCGTTGAAAAGTCGCGGTGCATTGCATGACCGAATGGCATTCTACGAAAAGCAAAAGTACCAGATGGACACGTAAACGTGGTCTTCTCTTGGTCATTGGGTCGATGGCTATCCGGAAGTAACCGTAGTATCCATCGAGAAAACAATAATACTTGTGACCACTCGCCTTTCAATTAGTTGGTCAATGAAGGGTAAGGGAAGTGATCTTTTGCGGTGACTTCATTCATCTACGGTAGTCGATATCTGAGACTCAGTGAGCGATCCACGAGACGTAGGGCAACTTCCTCCCCTTTTTCATTCTTTTCAACCGTGATTCCGCCTTCTTCTTCGCACAACTTGAGTAGTAGTCGACCCACTCGCTATCGGCGATTGCGTAGATGATTCCCATGTCGAGCCACTTTATAACCTCCTTCTTGACAACCTCTTGCATATGCGGATTCAGCCTTCGCTGAGGTTGTCTAACCTTTTTAGCTCCCTCCTCCGTTCGGATTTTGTGCATGCATATGTCTGGGCTGATCCCTCGGATATCACCCACTTGCCAACCGAACGCGAGGATGTTTTTCTTAAGCACTTCTATCAGCTGTGCTTCTTGCTCAGGGTCGAGTTTCACGAAAAATGATCAAAGGCAATTTATCTCCATCCTTAAGAAAGATATACTTAAGGTGTTTTGGAAGCGGTTTAAGCTCTAAATCGGTAGGTGGTTGCTCAATGCTAGACTTTAACGGGCCACCTTTCTCTTTATGAGCTTGGAGTGGTTGACTAAAGAATAACTCATCTTCCCGAGGCTCAACCCCGAAAAGGTACTGGATCAAATCATCCATCGGAATCCTCCGGTCAACACTTGCTTCCTTTTTCTTGTGATCGATCATTTTTCTTAACTCTTCATCTTTAAGCTCTTCTGCCAGCTCTTCCCAATCATCTACTTCCCAATGAGTAGCTTCTCTCCAAAACTCTACCTCGTCCCAACTACCCATCAGAGCTTCTTCTTCACCAGGGATGAAGTCTTCCGACTCGATTCTTTGAAATGATCGTTTGTTGTTGAGCATCTCCATGCTTCTAACTCAATAACGAGCCCAATGTGAGCGAGTGAAGATGACTCGTCAATGTCTACGGCTTGAAATGAATTAGAAGATGGTCCGCGATCGGCGGATCCTCAATGTCCATGACTTCAAAAACACCTATCTCTGTAAGCTCCATTGCATCTTCATAATAGGCATCTCCGCCGTCCTCATATATGGCTTCGACAAACGATATTTCATCAATTACGGCTCTTTCAGGATGTGTCCCTCGTGTGAAGGTGACAGATGTGTCACCGACTCTAAGAGTAATCATCCCTTGCGTAAGTCGATGAGAGCGTTAGAAGTGTCTAAAAAGGTTCGGCCTAGAATTAGAGGCATCTCCTTATCAGGTGGATAGTCTAGAATAACCCAATCGGTAGGGAAGACTAAATGTTCAACTTGAAGGAGAACATTAGCTACACAACCGGCTGCAGTACGACTAGATTTATCTACCATCTGAAGAGAAATCGGGCGTTCCCGCATCCTTTTATCTAACCCGAGCTTTTTGCATACGTTTAATGGCATCACATTAATAGAGGCCCCTGAGTCGCATAAGACATTTTCGAATAAATGGCCTTCGATCTCGCAGAGATTGAAGGTCTTGCCAGGGGTCACCTCGCTAACAAATGACTTTTTGTGAAACCATTGCGCAATCTTCTCGAAACACTTCTTCAGCCATCCCCTGAAGCTTTCTCTTGCTCCCACAGAATTCTTTAAGATACTTAGTACATTTAGGCATTTCAGACAATACCTCAGCTAAGGGCATACTCACTTTAGTGTCCCTAAGTATCCTCCTCACCCCATCATACTGCTTGTCTTTGGCGAGGGCTTTCCTTTTTGGTGGATAAGGAAGGGCTTTATCATTCCCTGTAGCTTGATTCTTTATCGCCTCATCCTCCTTATCCTTCCATCTCACAAACTTTTCTTCCTTTTTCTTAGTCAGGGGTACAGCCTCCTGACTCTCCTTCCTTTCCTCTTCCTCAGAATCATTGTCGCCCTCCGAAGAATTGTCACTGAGCTCCTCCTCATCGTTGCTTTCTTCGGCATGTGGTTTCTGATTTCCCCCTCCTGAACTCATGGCGTCGGGAGGGGCTACTCGCTTCCGACATCTTGCCGGGTCCAAATTTTCTTACCACTTCGAGTTACTTCGCTCAACTCCTCTCCTTGCCCATACTCCCATTGTGGTGTAATGGCGGTGCAAACATTCACATCAACTTTTGGGTTTCTCTCGGTATAACTCGGGAGTTTACCGTGAGGTCTGCTTGCTTGCTGGTCTGCCATTTGACCAACTTGTCTCTCAATTGCTTTAACACTAGTAGACATAGTCTTCACCATGTCTACCACTTTCATCGAATTTGTGTTGAGGACACATGAGGTGGTATGATTGTTGTTCTGAGTTTGATTCCAGCCACCTTGAGGCCTTTGGGAGTTCCGAATCGGCCTCGATAGTTCGAGTTGGAAGAATTCGAATTTGAAGGGCCAGTGGTAACTTGGCTTGATTGAAGTTTTGTCTTTGAAATCTGAATAGTTAGTTCGGTTGAAGTTTCGGAAGGGTTGGTTTTGATTATCCATTAAGTTTACCTCCTCCGTCATCTCAGTCCATGCCTGTGTTTCAAGATAATTTGAATCAGAAGGCTGCATCTGAAGATTGGCCAACTGCTTGCTTATCAATTCCATCCGAGCAACCAACAGGTTGTGTATCGTGGATTGCTTGCGTGACTTCTTTCTTAACAATATTGGTCTTCTTAGAGTTGACCACATATTGTTCTTGGCGATGGTCTCAACCACTCTGCAAGCGATCTCATCACCTCCCCCTAAGAAGGATCCATGAGCTGTGGAGTCAAGATAATCTCTATTAGGTTGAGAGACTCCTCTGTAAAATAGTTCCAACAACTCATGTCTATCATATCCGTGATTGGGGCACTTCCTCATCAACAGATTTAATCTCTCCCAAGCCTTGCCAACAGTCTCATCCTCCATCTCGCTCAAACGTAGCTATTTCCCGTTTCATCTCCATAATCTTACCTGGTGAAACCCACTTGAGAGCGAAGGCTCTTTTGACATCATTCCATGTATGGAGAGAATGATGGGCCAACGATTTAAACCACCGACTTGCTTCACCTTTCGAGCAAAAGGAAATAGCTTTAACTTGACTATCTCGAAATCAACACCAGGATAATGGCCTGCTTCACGACATTTGTACGAATGTGGATAAGAAGTCGTGTGGATCTTCCCGAGCGATGCCATGGAAAGAGCTATTCGAACTGAGAGCAACTACTCCGTTCTTTAGATCAAAGTTCGCTCCTCCCATGTCGAGGAGGACGAATAGGTCTATGCCCCTCGAGAAAATCTTGATTTAGATATGGGGTGTAGGGTCCTGGTTCGATTGATTAAGTCGGTTTTGTCTAAATTGTTGAAGTTGTTGATTTATGCCACTTGTTGATTCTGTTGTTGCTTTGCGAGCTTGCATTTGTTTGAAGGATTAAATTTAAGCGAGCTTGGGGGGTCGATTTGGAATTGGTGGATCTTGATCCGCCATTTTGTCCAAATCGGGGAGAAGCCTTCTTCTAAGGATAGTTCGTTCGTGCTCGGGATCAAAGATCGAGAGTCCTTCTTACTTCGTTTGCATAAACCGGAAGAAAGGAAAAGGAAGAAATCAACCCTTTGGGGTTGATTAGAATAGGTTTAGAAAAGAGTAGATGGTTTAGAGGAAGAAAAGAAAAGAGAAGGAAAGAGAAGAAATGATGATTGAACAGATCGAATCAAGGCCCGGTGTTAATGGGCGTTAGTTCGAATCGAACGCTTCGTTGATTGAATGAACGTTCGCTCGAGAGGACGAGATTGAGGTGGACGGGCGTTCAAGTTGTTGAACGCTTTCGTTCGAGATCGAAAACCTAAAAACTAAGGTTACGAAAAATTAAAAGCGAGATAAAAAATAAAGGCAGAAAAGACTTATGGAAATAAAATCAAACAAATCTATAATTACGGAAACAGATCTAAGCTATATATAAAAATAAAATAAAAAAAGTAAGGAAAATAATTGAAAGAAAATCAATTAAAATAAAACAGTAATAAATATAATCCTAAAATTAAACGAAACTGGAAAGAAACCTACCTACGAAAAGTTTAAAAACAAGAAAAACACTAAGACGGTAAAAAAAAAGTGTTGAAACCTTCTAGGGCCAAAATGAAGGGGAAAACAGTGGATTTTGACCTCAAACGCATCGAACGCGGCCTCACGGCGTTCACCACGTCGTCGGCGTCGGAACGAGCTTTCCGAATTGGGGTCCTGCGTTCCAAACGGACACTCGAGCGAAAGTCACGGCCAAAATACTACTCAAGGTGCTAAAAGCGATCCTTTTGACTCGAAAAAATTGTCTAAATAGAATCCGACAACCGTTACCGACTCCCGACAACGGCGCCAAAACTTGTTCGGTAAAACGAGTTTTACAATTTATAACCGAAACACCCCAAGTATAAGGATCGTAGTATAAGGTGTTTACGGGTCGTCCTAAGGGAGTGGAATGTTTATCGGATTCAAATATAAATCTATATCAATTATGTCACAATTATAAACTAAACTACTAAACTGAGGCTGAAACTAACTAAAACCTAAACCTAAGAATTAAAACTAAAACAGGAATAAAAACAAGCAGAAAATAAGAAAACAGAAAGACGGACGAACGTCCACTAAAGTGAACGAGCGTCTGGAAACTAAATCTACTGGACGAGCGTCTGCTATTGCGGACGAGCGTCCAACTACGATCAAAACAGAAAATTGCAGAAAAGTTGCAGGAAATCTAAAGGTTTAAAAACTAAAACTTAAACTAAGCTTATGCAAACGATTTGATTAAAACAATTAAAGGAAAACACAGCAAGGCGACTAGATTCCACCTATCAACCAACAATCCCAACTAGATGGTGATTAAAAAGACATAGTTTTTAGTAGTGATCCTTCACGAATTCAATTGAATTTCTACAACCAAATTCTAGGGTTTCGTCTATCTTTTCAAACAAACTAAACAGCAATCAAAACTCAATCACAAGATTGTTTCCAAACTTTTTACTCAACTAAACATGCATAATCTCTTATAACATGAATAATTGCATTACTTTGAACAAAATAGAACTCAAATAATATACTTTCATATAATCATTCAAGCATAAATTAAACATAGATCGTTTCATCAAATCTTAATTCAATAAAACTTAAGCAATACAAAACAGATCCAAAGTAATGAAAAACTATGAATTAAACTCACTAAACTCAAGCATCGAACTTTCTAGTTGATCTTGTTGTTGATAGGCTTCCTCCGTCGACTCACTGCAGGGCTTTTAGCCAACAATCATGTTGAAGATGATTGTTGGGTTGGAGAAATTCATCTCTAAGAAAAGGGCGGCTCCTTAGGGTTTAAGGCGCAGCTTTTTGGTGTAACTTATGCGTATGAATCGTGGCAAAAGAATTAGGGTTTTAGGCGGCCCTTACACGCTGCTTTTATAGATGCTTAAGTCGGCTGGAAGTAAGTCGGCTTCGAACGCTCGTCTGAGAATCCGGACGCCCGTCCGTAATGCCTGGACGCTGAGTAAACGCTCGTCCATACTCCGTCTGAACTCTCTGGAATGTAAAATACAATTCGGACGCTCGTTCACTTTATCAAACGCCCGTCTGGAATGGACGCCGCACCTGACGCCGTCAAGATCTTTGAGGTCGGATTTCTTCATCTTTATCCAATTTCTTCAAGCCAATTCCAACTCTATCTTGAATAATTCGACTTGAGCTTCATTTATCCTCTTTATGCACAAAAATTAACTCCTACATGATAAATACACAATGCAAAAATGTAATAAAATCCAAATAATAATAATTCCATTAAATCAACACTTCAAATCATCAATTTTGCATACAACCCTCTTAAAATCATCTTTACTCAATAATTACACTTAAACCCTTAATTCTCATGTAAATTATGCAAATGTGGGGAAAATAATAATGAAATAAACCTTTAATAATCATATAAATACGGCCTTAACAACAACAAACTATTAGTTTTTATAATTTAATAGGTGTCATGACCGCATATTATTGGGTCGCTAGACATTATATTGATATGCAAATATTTGATATATTTCAGAAATGAAATAATATGAAAATCGCAACATGCATATTGTTAAATTGAAAGTCGTCAACATTAATGTTGAATGTAATATGACCAGTTGATTATATTCCTATTGAGGAAGGAATATATAAGTAACACATATATGCTTAATGTCATGAATTTTAAAGCATTACGATGCGTGACAGTGGAAATATATGCATGAAAATTGCAAAAGTATTACTTCCTTCGTTTGGATGATTACAGTGCTGATTGTGTTGCACAAGTGAGTAGTGAGTATGACATTTATTAACTCCTATATGAACTGATATACAAAAGTACGCTCTAGTGACAGTCTAACAGATTTATTCACTAAGATCATATTCCTACATATGTTTTGGATGAAATGTGTTTATAATATTTGAAATGCGTACATTTGAAAGATTGTTATCGGCATGAGGAGCGACAACTTCAGAACTTTTGTGAGGATTTTGTTCTAAAATCAATGATCAGTCTTTTTTTCTTTTAACTAAGTTTTTCCCACAAGGTTTTCTTAGTTAAAGTTTTTTAACTAAGCGTCGAACAAGTAACATAAAAATGCATACGACATGAACTATTTACCTTGTCTAGTTTCCCACCTGGGTTTTTCTAGCAAAGTTAACGATCATATGATATATACGTTATGCAACTACGAATAGAAAATCAATTCACCATTTATTAATTGAGACATTATCTACTTGAGAAAGAAGATCATTTAATAGTTATATATGAAGACAATGCATTTTGGATATCTCAATTGAAGTGAAGCTATATTAATGGGGATTAACAAACATATTTCATCCAAGTTCTTCTTTACTCATGATTTGCAAAAGAATGGGGAGATTGAGGTGCAACAGATCCGGTCAATCGATAATTTGACAGAATTATTTATCAAGTCATTGTCAAATGCAACATTTGAAAGACTAATGAAGAGCATCGAGATGCGGCACTTGAAAGATCTAAATTGATGCTTGGTTCATGGGGAGTAAATCAAATATGTATTCTTTTTCTTACTGGGTTTTTTCTTAGTAAGGTTTTGATGAGATATATCATATATGTTGTATTTTTAATAATAGATATCCAAGGGGGAGTGTTATGAAATAATATCATTGATGAATTATCTATTATTCTGATTGATTTACATAGATTTGTTATTAATTCAGATTATTGTGTTCATATTGTAACATCTACAATAGATATCCTCTTATACCATTGGAATAATACACAGGCATTATTCGCCTTCTTCTTCATCTTTGTTTTCCTTCTAGTTCTTTCTCTTTTATTTTCTTACTTTTATAACAAATAGTAGTATTTCTTCACCAAAAAAAAGAAATTTGAACTAGTTCACAAATAAATATATACTCTGTATATACTTTTGTTAACGAAGGTTAACATATTGTTATACTGTAGAATAAGAGTACATCAATTCTAAAGGCTTAACTAAGCCAGTGGGGAATAGGCGAATAACAATTGACATCCGACTTTATATTAATGGGAAATTAGGGATAAGGACACAATTTGGAATATTATTAAGCAATGCGACAACTACATATTTTTTATAGGTGAAGAACAATCGCGTAATTTTTATAGCGGAAGAATGACAATGAATCCCTAAAATCAAATGAATCTCCTAGTGAATCCCAAATCAATGAATTTCGATAGTGAATTTTGATGATGAATCCCAAAATCGGTGAATCCCGATGATAATTTTTTTGAAAATTAGTGAATTTCGACGAATGAATTTGGCGAATGAATTTAAATAAATGAATTTGAACAGTGAATTTCGATAGTGGATAAATAGTTTTGTCGGCTTTACGCAAAGTTTAAAAGATCGTCAGCTACTCAATCGATTGATGAAATATTTTTGTCCTTCTCCCTTATATTAATTGGGAAATTAGTCGATTTATGACTGGATACATTCTTTTTTCAACAAATAAAAATAAAACGATAAGAAGAAAATCTAGATGCAAATTAATTAATATCTCTAATTAAGCCTTCTGTTTGTAAATAATGAAGTCACCATTTTGCCCTCAACCATCTGAACAAGACTTTGTGAATCCGAGCAGATAAGTAAATTGCCTCGAAACAAGCGAATACTTGCTTGTTTTCGCCGGAGAAGCTGAGCATTGAAGCTATTTGACTCGTTTCTTTTGCATTGGTCTTCAAGGTCTGTCCTGTGTGCATTCTAAGCATCGTGGGTAGGTAAGCCCTAATTCTTTCAATACGACTTTTCATTTTCAAATGTGATAAGCTGTTCAGGATTTCAGAACAACATATTTCGACTTCGATCAGCTTTATTTATGCTATTTAGAGTACAAACATCAGGTTATTACTTAAGCTTACTCACTCGTTTATTAAGTGTTGAGATTTGTGTTTGATGTTTTTTGTACATATTATTGCATTTTAGAAACGTATTTAGTGATGCATGTTAATTGGTCTGCAGATTTTCTTCAATGGATTTTGGACTGAGTTTGTAATATTGCCAAGAGGTTGGATTTTGGATGTGTTGAGAAAATAAAATGAAGGATTTTGGCCATAAGGTATTTGATGAAACACGGTACCACAATGCCTACAAGTAAGTAATTCGGGTCATACTTCCATGGAACCTGAAGACTTCATCACTTGGGTGGACTAAAACATGAAGATTATGTTAGTTTCTCCCCTGTATTCTTACAGACATGTTTTTTTCCTATATATATGGAAAATTATTGTACTTATAACCATGTTCTTTTGCCCACTCTTTACGGTATTTGAACTACTAGCTCTAACGGTAATGGACAAACATCAGATTAGGCCTAGTATCTATGTTGATTCTATTTTATTCTGCAAAAAAGCATGTATAAGATCGAAGAGGAAAAAAAATGTGTATTGGTTATCTGATCTATCTTAGTAAGAGGAAGAGAATTATTTCAAACCCCCACATCACCAAGGGGTTGGCCATTTATGCACGAGTAGGATAATTTAAGAGTGACTTTTACTTTGAGAAGAGTGACTACTTTTACTTTGAGGAGTATATGACTAATTATATGTGGGTGGATAACATGGCCCCAGATGTATTACAATCATTGGTGGAAGGACTCGGTTATTCTGTGGTGAATACAGGTAATGGATATGAAGAGGTCTGTTTTTTCTGTGTGGTCATATTTTTAATGGATAATAAAGTGAGATCTCTTGTACACTTATTGTTCTTTAAGTCGAATAAGAATCAGTGGGTGGTTCCTTCAATTTTGCTACTGAATGTACGTGACAAGTGACTGCTGCTGGAAGAAACTTAGCTAGAATTAAGAGATCCCTCATCTTTCACATCTTGGTGTAAGAGAGAGGCAAGTGAGTTCAGTGTTTATTTTCTATGGTTGAATAAAATTGTTTTGAAATTCATTCAGGAATTATAAAATCATAAGAAAATGCAGGAGAAAGTCGTTTTTGCGACATGTGACCAAGAGGAGAAACGTGCTGAATTGAGAGAAGTAAAGGGAAAAATATGTGAGGTAAGGTCTCACATGATTTCCTTTTAGCAACCGTGACTTGTTCATGAATTTTATTGGTAAAAATTGAATATACAATAGTTATTTTTGTCTATTACACATGTTCCTTGTTTTTCTTCTTACCTTTTGTTCTTTTCCTATCTCATCTGTGCTTTCTCTTGTTAAACAAATAATAGGTTAGTAGCATCACCTAAAGGTGTGTACAAATCAGTGTCTTCGGAATATAAAACTATTGTTTATGCCTCAAATGAAGCAAAGGGAAATGAACACTAGAAAGTGATTATCACACCTTTACAAGACCAATGTATGATTTACAAGAAGTTCTCTCCTTGAATTATGAGGAAGCTAGAGCTCTTTTGGGCAGGCTTGAATACCAAAGAGGAAATTTTGACTCCAAGGATTTCCAAGGCTACGAGCAAAGACTCCTGCTGCAAAAATCACTACCCAAAGTACAAAAATCACTTTCTGGGGTCATGTCATTGCACTCTGTAAGTTTATTGCTTGAACCTGTGCCAAATCTTTAGAGGAATGCTGTGCGTATTGAACCGAGAAATCACGATGCTTGGTTGTAACCCCGGATTGTTGTCCCAGATTGAAGGTTCGATGCAACAGGCTGCACATGAACTTAAACTTTCTGCTCCTGTCCATAATATATGGAATGTATATATATTCATCTGGTAGTTTTTTTTTATAAGTTGCTGAAGTTGAAATACAAATACAGCTATGGAGGAATCAGTTCAGGACATTAACCCGCAATGACAAGAACAATCCACAAAAAGCAGAGGATTATATTAACGATAGCTATGGTCTCATACAATTTTGCCTTTCCTCTTATTGATAATTCCATGGGTTGGGTTGAAGAGTATGTGGAGAAGTCCAAATGGGACAATTAGGAACATTATAAATGGTAGGAAATGTCCTTAGGTTCATTTTTTAGATGTGAATGCTCATGATGCTCTTAATCTCTGAATTTTTCTTATTTCACTTGCAGGAACCGTCTGTGCAAAAAATGTTCCCGTCTCGTCCCAAGTATTTGAAGTCATATGCATTTTGAGATTTTCTTTATATAATACTTTCAAGCAATTTAAGTTTAATTTTGTTTGGTTTTCATGGGGAAGTGCTTTGCTGCTAATCGAACCGAAGAAATGTACATGGTACGAAGCAGATCTATAGAAGTTAATGGGACGGGCAATCATAGTTTTTACCTTCTGAAAAATTTGCTAGGCTAAAATAAGTGCACCATGTCTAAGATATTGGATGTGGTTGGGGCAGTTTAGCTAGCCACCTGTATACGCCAATATATTGGTATGTTTAATGGAGACATTTCTGGCTATTGATTTTGTATATTGTGATTTTGGGTGTACCGTGTATTTGAATTGATTTTTTTTGTTTTTTTTGTTTTTTGTTTGTTTGGACGTTGTTGCTGTGATTGGGTGGAACCATATCGAAACAAAATTTATACTAAAAAAAATGAGTATTTGCGACGACATATAGTAGTCAAAGGGGAGCCGATCAAATCAAACGCCTTACCCCATGCATGAAGAAGCTTGTCAATTGATCCCATAACAATACCCAATCATGCTTTCTCTGACGATACGATCCAAGCTGCATCAGTGAAGCAAATTAGTGTCGATGTCTGTATATTCAAACTTGCCCGTAATGAAGTTGGAAGTTGAGGAACTGGGAGCTGTAGGGATTTCAACGAAAAATGATGATCTAGATACTCCATCCACTCGATAAGGGCCTAAGAAACTATGTCCCCGGCATTCATCCAATTAGAATTAAACATCCAGTCATTTCGAGCTTTCCAGATCCGCCATAATAAGGTAAAAGTTCAGCCCATTCTTTGATTCATTGATTATAATTTAATGGTTGTTGCAATGTTTTTCCACCATTGAGTAAGTGAAGTATTGCCTTGTAGGAAATAATCCCATTGTACAGGTGCAATGTGCCAAATAGTTTTTGACCTGAAGCAGGTGAAATATACGCGAGAAAGCGTTTCAACTTCATCACCACAAATACAACATTGGGAAGAGAAACTGGGAAGTCTCTGATTTAGAATTGCAGCTACATTTAGGACTCATGCAAACATTGCCAAAAAAAAACTTGTATTTTAGGTTTAGTAATAATTTGCCAAATCTTGGAATAATTATGAAACCTGAAAATCATCTGTAACAATGGAATTGGTAGTGGTGGATGAAAGTAATTGGGATTGGAATTCAACATATTTGTCGTTATGTATCCGGATTTGACTGTATAAATTCACGTCTTGGTATAATGCCAAACCTTGCGTTCAAATGTGGTTTGAACAGGAAGTGGTATACGCAAAATTTGAAAAGCATCCACCGGCAAAAACATTTTTTGAATCAAATCAAGATTCCAACAGCCTTGATGCATTAAATGGTGGACTTTAGTGATTATAGAGTTAAAGGAAAGTCTTGAGATGACCTTAAAGGTGAATGATTCGGTAGCCAAGGGTCTGTCCAAATGTTTATTGATTTTCCATCCCCGACATGAAAACGCACTCCCGCTTGTTAAATTGGTAAAGCATATAGTACTAGACTATGCCATACATAAGAGGAATTGCATTTGGTTGTGTAATTATCTTAAGACCGGAGTCTTCATGGAATCACGGTGTGGATTATCATACATTGAAACTATTGAGGTTTCCCCTAGCCATGGGACGATCGTGCGGTAGTGATTGGGTGTGATGCTGAAGTATGCGTAGGATTCATGTTACTCGTCCGGGAATAGCATATCCTAATGGTAGGAATAATATCCTAAGGGCATTCTTATAAGGAATGTCTTAATCTCGAAAGTCTTTACAAAACGGAAGTAATGTGTTACTTCAAGTGGATATGATATCCAGATTATAAGATACGATCGTTAATGTTTGACACTCGAGATACGACTGTATTGATATTATAACAACGATATGATTCTATTTACACGTTAACCGTTTTCACATGAAAGGTAGTAGTCAATGCACTTGACTCTTTCGATGATTGGGTCATGACGTGTTGCAAGACGCTGATCATGATCGTTAGGTGTAAAGGGCATTTTGGTAAATGTGTTTTATGCCTACGGTCAACATATTCATAAACCTATCGGGTCACATGCATATGGACAACGAGCCGGAATTAAAATGCGATTAGAGTGATAACCAAATAAGGAATTATTTATCCCGACTAAAAGTGTTATAGTGATAATTAATATAGTAGTATTTATTTATTATGAATAAATAATACAAGATATTAATTATGTACATTATTTAAATATATCCACAATATATATGATATATATATTTTGCAAATTAATTAATCATAGTATTATATTATTGTATTGTGTATATATATATATATATATATATATATATATATACATGAGTAGTATATATATGTGATATATGCTCATGTGTAATTGATATATATTTATAATAATAAATATATATTCAATAATAGATATTGACAATATACACACACACACACACACACACACACACACACATATATATATATATATATATATATATATATATATATATATATATATATATATATTGGAAATATTTAATATAAAATATTAGATATTAATGGTATAATTCAATTAAAAGGATCCTTAATCCTTAATTTATTGAAAATTGGTTTCCTTATTTCCTACTCCAAGTCAAGAAGCTAATCCCAAGCTTATTGGGAACTAAAAGTGGCGTCTCACACTGCTATAAAAGGAGAGTTGTGTCAACTCTTTTACAATACAATATTATTGTAATATTTTAGTGAGAAAAGGAGAGTTTCTTGGGAGAGAATTTTGGGAGGAAGAAAATGGCGGTCTAGCAACTGACTTTTTCCGGTAGCAATCCTATATGGGAGGATTCCGGCAGTTGTTTGTGTGGATCAACGGTAGATGCCGAACACTTGGCAGCTTCGTGCACAAACTACAACCGTAGACAAAGCTACGATCTTTCTAAGATCAATCCGGTATGACTTCTGTCTACTTCTTATTTGTTTATTGTTTAAACGAAGTCGATCTTGGTAAAAATGAAATTAGAATTTTAAATTCTGCAGCGTTCCCGCATTGATTTCGTAACAACAGATTCATGAGCCACAACAAAATTATCTAATAATGGCGATAAGGAAAAAAAGCTGACTGATTTTGAGAAATGCACATATGTAAAACATGTTTTCATCCGATTAATTAGTACCTTAGCCAAAACTTTATAAGCCACGTTGCACAAACTAATTGGACGATATTGGGTTAAGTCTTGAGGTGCCTGACCCTTCGGAATGAAAGAAATGAGAGTACGATTCCAAGATTTTAGTATGTGTCCCCCCGACTCCATGAAAGAAGATAAAGTTGAAAGTATATCATCTTTTAGTAAATGATAATACTTTTGGTGGAATAAATTGGTCAAACCATCTAATCCCGGTGACGTATTGGGGGACGTGGAATAAATCGCAGACTTAACTTCCCTTTCCGTGGAGGTGCCACAAGTTCATCATTCATAGTTAGGGATATAACAGTAGGAATTCCCTGGAGTACCAAGTTGACTTAGGATAAATCACAAGAAGCAGAAAAAAGTTGATCATAACAGGTAGTCATCTCATTGATAATGTCTTCCTGGCTGGTAAGCTAAGTATTTGACTGAAATGATTTTAAAGCTTTGATGGTACTTTTTCGCCGACGATTTGCTACTGAAGCATGACAAAAAGAATTGTTCTTATCTCCACTTTGTAGCCATTTAAGTAGTGCTTTCTGTGCCCAAAACAACTCCTTTTTTAGGTAAGCCAATTGTAAATCTTGTTTAAGGAGATGAAGTTGTGGAAGGGTGCCTGGTTCAGGTTGTTTCTGAATGGCATTGATGGAATGTTGTAATGATCGAATTAGATGTAAAGCATTCGTTTGAATATCCCGTTTCCAGCGTTTGATTTTCAGTTTCGTTTGTTTGAGTTTGAACTGGAGCTTAAACATGTGAGAACCAGCCACATTTTGAGACCACACATCGGCAATTATTTCAGAAAGACCATCCATTAATAGCAATTTTTTTTTATCGAAAATGAAACGTGGAGTATATTTTATTTCATGAGGTTCAGTATCTAGCAGAAGGACAGAATGATCCGACGCTTACATAGACATGTGATTGATAATTGCTTTATCAAAGAGCACTCGCCAACCCGGACTATACCACGATCCAAAGGTTAAAGTCGTTAAAAAGTAGCAACACCTCGCTCCACCACTACACTTCTCCTTCATAGAGATTATGTTGTTATATAAAATCCCCGATCAAAATAAAGTGATCGTTCCAGACAGACTGTTGATTATGTAAGTAAGTCCATTGCTCTCGACGAAGTAATGGATTGGTGCTATCATAGATACCTTTAAACCACCAAGGTTGAGAGAACAAATTGGACATAATCTGAATTTCTATATATAGCAGTAGAGTGTGCCGTGCAAGGCACGGCATCCCTTCCAGGTTGTTTTTGGTATAATATTGGAAACAATAGAAAGAAAAATTATTGATGCGTGAAATTAAAGGTTAATTATTTAGTTAGAATCAAAACAACATATCATAACATGACTTAGAACCCACTTCCATCATATAATACTTGCAAGTCCGAACATAACAAGACGTGTTCTAACAACTTGCTGACATATTACAATCAATTAGCATTGCTAGATTGTTCAACTACGATGATAGAAAAAAAAAAAACGATTGAATGTTTATATCACCCAAAGTGTGGCTTAGGTTTTCATATTATAAGACCATTAGTTGTCATAACCTGAAAAACTAATGGGCCAATATTCAAACTTTCCTTGCCCAAAAAATAAGTGAATAACATTGACTATCCTAATATGATACTAATGGCTTATATGATATACAAAGAAACCACTTCCAGCCTTCAATTCAGCGTTGGCACATGAAGGCTTTTGCTTTGGGCCATCATCGTTTTTCCTATCAAAGCAAGCAAAAAATGCAATTTCCCGTTTTGCGGTTGCGCATTTCAATGAAGATTTATCATCAACAGATGTTGAATTGACGATTTCTTTTTTGACATTCTTGTTGTGTATATTAGCTTTTTTAGATGTATTATTATTATATGTACGTATTTTGGGGCTGAGAATAATGTAGGTATATAAATAGCCAGTTTGTTCATTTCCAGTATTAAGAAAACATTTTTACCAAAATAATAAAATCCCCAAATTCTATTTCGTCGGTTTTTCTCTCCCGTATGAAACCCTAATTCTTCGTTCTTGTTGATCCGATTTGCCTCTATGAAGTGATTAAGATCACTTTCCACATGGTATCAGAGCGGATTTACGAATCCTTGTTCTCGTTTCGCTTCGCTTCGTCTTAGAAAGTTTTCTTTGGTGTTCTTCGTTTTTTTTTTGGATCTGAAATGGCAAATGAACGTCAGGTGAGAATTCCGGCAGAAGTTGAGACTTCGAGCCCTTACTATTTGCATCCGAGTGAAAATCCAACACTTATTTTAGTAGATCCACCTTTAGATGACAGAAATTTCCATTCGTGGAGCAGAGCTATGAGAATGTCCTTGATAATGAAGAATAAGCTAGGTTTTGTTGACGGTTCAATTCCGAAGCCAATTGATGATGAGAGATTGCTTACTCGTTGGAATCAGTGTGATACGACAGTGGTTGCTTGGATTACAAAGTCGGTTATACTTCCGATAGCCAGAAGCGTAATGTGGATGAATGACGCACAAGAAATTTGGGAGGATCTGCATCGAATGTATGCAAATATGGATTCATTTAGGTTGTCAGATCTTTTAGAAGAAATTAATCAGATAACGCAGGGAAGTCAATCCATCACTGAGTATTTTGCGAGACTTAAAACTGTTTGGGATGAAATCCAGATCCTAAGACCTATCCCTAGCTGTACTTGTGCTGTTAGGTGCAGTTGCAAGGTCATACCGACCTTTGTTGGCTATATTGAGCATGAGTATGTGATTCATTTTGTGAAAGGACTCAATGAATCGTTTGCACCTGTGAAGTCTCATATTCTACTTATGAAGCCTCTTCCTGATATCACAGAAGCTTTTGCAATGAGTATTCAGCATGAGAGACAACTAGAGTACTCAGTTAATCACCCTCAGAATATACAACCTGCAATATTTGCTAACAGATCAAATACTGATTCTAGCAGTGACAAAGGACAGGGAAGATGGGATAGAAATCCAAGAGGATGAACCTACAGGAAAGTGCAGTGCTCATACTGTGGTTTCAATGGGCATACCATTGACACTTGTTACAAGAACAATGGCTACCCACCAGACTGGAAATCTAAGAAGAGAGTGAACTATACAGAAAATGATGATAATGCCAGAGGAAATGAGACGAGTCAAACATCTGAGCATAACAAGGGACATGAAACAGGTTTGGGATTAACTACTTATTAGCTTCAGAAGTTGACCAAGTTCTTGGACCAGCTGAACATTGATGAGAAGTCAGAACAGAGTCACTTGGTAAATCAGACTAGTACTATGACATCCAACTTCAGACAGAGTGATAAAGAGGTGCAAGGTAAAAGTGTACTTTCATGGCTTATCGACTCAGGAGCCACATATCATGTGGCTAGCTCCATAGATATGTTTGAACATGTTGAAATTGTTCATGGTGTTACAGTAAGTTTGCCTAATAGTGACACAGTAAGGAGTATCTCACATTGGAACAATTAGGCTGAATGGTGAATTAGTACTACATAGGGTCCTCTGTGTGCCTACTTTCCATTGTAATTTGATTTCTTTGAGCAAAATAACTGCTGATACGGATTTATCTGTCATGTTTGTGGATGCAATGTGCATCATACATGACAAGAGGACTGGGCTGAGGATTGGTATAGCTAGGAAGGAAGCTGGCCTGCATGTACTTGAGAGTGAGATAGAGAGAAGGAAAGAAGGGACTGCAGTTGGGAAGTCATGCAATAATACTAGGACCATCTACAAAGCAGCACCAAATAAAGATCTACTTTGGCACTTAAGACTTGGACACATGTCCCAGCAAATGATGCATATTTTGAGGCAGAAGTATGAAGAGGTAGTGTTGCCGCATAGTGATAGTGTTTGTTACGTATGCCCCCATGCTAGAATGAAGCGTCTGTCTTTCCCCTTAAGTGTCAGTAAGGTAGATTCTTGCTTTGATTTGATACACATGGATTTGTGGGGACCATATAGGCACCCCACGGTGTATGTACATCAATATTTCATGACAGTAGTGGATGATTTCAGTCGTTACACCTGGGTATTTTTGGTTAAATCTAAAGCTGATGTGAGACAATTAATACAGAGTTTCCACACTTTTGTTCAAAGCCAATCAGCAAAATTATAAAAATGTTGAGAACGGATAACGGGGCAGAATTCAGGTGGGAGGATTTTTACACTGAGAAAGGAATAATACATCAAGAGAGCTATGTCTCAACCCCACAGCAGAATGGGGTGGTGGAGCGAAAGCACTAGCACATTCTTAATGTTGCTCGGGCTTTACTCTTTCAAGCAAATTTGCCCATTTTATACTGGGGACTGTATACAACACGCTGTTAAGCTCATTAACCTCACTCCCACTCCTGTGTTAGAAAATTCTACACCATATCAATTGCTTTATAACAAGTCACCTGATATCATGCATCTAAAAGTTCTAGGTTGTTTAGTCTTTGCTGCATCCTTAACAAGGGATAGGCATAAATTTGATACTAGAGCTCGCACTTCTGTGCATTTAGGGATGTCTGAAACTTCAAAAGGGTATATCCTCCTTGATTTAGTCACTAAAGAAATCTTCATTTCACGAGACGTGGTTTTTCATGAGTTAATTTTTCCATACCATAACACACATCAGAATGATTATGCTAACGATCTGCCTGCACCATGTTTTACCACTGATTTAGATACTGATACCTTGGTCACACCACCTCCTGAAGGTCCTGATCCTGAACATGACACAAATCAGACACATGCTTCATCTCCTGATCCATGTTCATCCTCACCAACACATCCTGAAGAAAGCATGTCAGCACCTATACAACAACCTGCACTTAGGCCCAGCAGGACACATCGCCTTCCTACTTATTTGCAAGATTATGTATGTGCAAACACACAAAAGCGTCTTTCCCCTCACACTCTTGATTCTGTCATTAGTTGCACTCAACTCTCCCCAGCACATTCGGCTTTCACAGCTACTCTTGATAAAATCCCCGAACCTCAGACGTATAATCAGGCCGTAATCAGTCCTAAATGGAGAGAGGCTATGAAAAAAGAAATTGATGCATTGGAGTCCACTAGGACATGGGAAATCGTGGAGTTACCAAAGGGAAAGAAAGCCATCGGATGTAAGTGGGTTTATAAGGTAAAATACAACTCGGATGGTTCACTAGAACGGTATAAAGCCCGATTGGTAGCAAAGGGGTACACACAAACACAAGGGATTGACTATGAGGAGACATTTTCTCCCGTAGCCAAGATTACAACTATTCGAAGTCTCCTAGCACTGGCAGCATCTAAGGGTTGGATCCTACACCAATTAGACATGAACAACACGTTCCTCCACGGTGACCTTGATGAAGAGGTCTATATGAAATTACCCTCGGGCTTCCAAACCAGTCAATCCAATCAAGTCTGTAGACTATGGAAGTCCCTCTATGGACTCAAACAAGCGAGTCGTCAATGGAATCATAAATTGACCATGGCCCTTCAAGACTTGGGATATCGGCAGTCCAAGTACGATCACAGCATGTTCATAAAAAGGGTTGATGGTCACTTCCTCATTGCCTTGGCTTACGTTGATGACATCGTTTTAGCTGGAAATTATATGCCCTTTATTACTGAGCTTAAGACCCATTTACATAAGTTGTTCAAGATCAAAGACTTGGGGACTTTGAAATTTTTCCTTGGGCTGGAAATTTCCAGATCAGCTGCTGGTATTGTGATCTCTCAACGTAAATATGCACTCAATCTGCTGGAGAACTTCGATATGCTGGATTGCAAAGCTGCAGTTACACCAATGAAATCAAAGATTCTTTGTATCACAGGGATTCAGCTTTATTATCCGACAATAGCATGTATCGCAGTCTCGTCGGTAAGCTTCTTTACCTCACTATTACTCGTCCTGATATCTCCTACGTCACACAACAACTAAGTCAGTTCTTGGATGCACCCATGGTACATCATTTTCACGTTGCACAACAAGTTTTGTGTTACATCAAGGCTGCACCTGGGAAAGGTCTATTCTACCCAGCCCATAATTCTACTGTGTTATCTGGATACGCGGATTCTGATTGGGGTGCTTGCAAAGACACACGGCGTAATATCACTGGTTATTGTATGTTCATTGGCAGTGCTTTAGTGTCTTGGAAATCAAAAAAATAGACTACCGTTTCCCGTAGTTCCACCGAGGCAGAATATAGGGCGTTGGCTTTCGCCGTCTGTGAGTTACAATGGCTCTGTTTCTTGGGGAGCGATTTCCATGTACAGTTTCCTACACCTGTTCGATTACATTGTGACAATGCTTGTGCCATTCAACTGGCCCATAACCCGGTTTTCCACGAAAGAACGAAACACATCGAGATCGATTGCCACCTCATTCGTGAAAAGATTCAAGATGGCCTTGTGAAGCTCGTTCCCATCTCTACACTACATCAATTGGCTGACATCTTCACCAAGCCATTGGATGGACTGTTATTCCATTCCTTGTTACAGCGCTTTCATCTCAAGGACATCTATTGCTCCCTACGTCCATCTTAAGGGGGGTGTTGAGTATATTAGCTTTTTTAGATGTATTTATTATTATATGTACGTATTTTGGGGCTGAGAATAATGTAGGTATAAATAGCCAGTTTGTTCATTTCCTGTATTCAGAAAACATTTTTACCAAAATAATAAAATCCCCAAATTCTATTTCGTCGGTTTTTCTCTCCCGTATGAAACCTTAATTCTTCGTTCTTGTTGATACGATTTGCCTCTATGAAGTGATTAAGATCACTTTCCACAATTCTTCATGTATGGATGGTCATGCCAATGCCATATCATTACTTTATACATCTTTTCTCTACAAATCCGGAAATGATCATAAAGTTCAATCCTAAGAACAAAAGCAGTTGCTCTATTTAACCACACAACTTGTTCAACCGTAATTGAAAAAATTGTGAGGAACAAACCGTAATCGAGCAACCAAAAGAAAGACACGAGACAGACTTTTTGGCCATCCAAATGTTTAAGGAGTTACCTCAATCGTTTTTCCATTAGAAGCTGTGCCTGTGAGAATATCACCATGCCTCATACCCGTTCCACTAATCATATTCTCACTGCAATCAGAAAATGAACCTGCAAGAGCGTCACTTGTTATTAGATATTGCAAAGTCTCTCAGGACACAATGCCAGTAATTTATGTTATAACAGGATAGGGAATCCAGATGCAAGATAGATATTAAACAGATGCAATCTAACATAAACAATCACACAGAGACTATAAAACAAGAAGAACACAAGGATTTAACGTGGTTTCCGGCGTTGTGCCGACTACTCCACGGACAGAAAAGAGATATTTTATTATGCACTGAATTTCAGACGCATTACACACTTTACAATGATCAATACAATTGGTATTTATAGGCACAGATCCCTAAACCCTAACCGCCAAGAATCTTTGTTGGATTGCCATCAATGCCCCAGATGTTGTGTCACTCTGCTGACACAAATCAGCTGATCATTGCCCCGATGTAGAACTCAGTTGTATCCAAAACCCACTGCTGATCCTCAACAGACTAACCTTCAAAGAGATCATTGTCTGAAAGAAACTCAAAGAGACTTCCCGGATGACTTTCACAAGACTTGGATACACTTCTCGGCAGGCCATCACTCTGCTGATAATCAGATTTGTTCTACCAGATGTAGAGTTTAAGTCACTTTGCTGACAAATCTCCACCTTGACTTGAACTCTCATTCACAGTCAACCAGATTGCATAAACAGATGTATTTGTACCAGATGCATTCGTCAATGCCGGATATCTTGTGCGAGATCACTCCACGAGATCCACTCACCGACACGCCCACGGTGAGCTTCCAGATTTCCAGATTATAAGCTTTGAATATTCAGCAGGTCCAGACAAAACTGAAACTTGCTCTACTGAACTAGTTTAGTGAACATATCAGCATGGTTTTCCTTGGTGCTGATCTTCTTCACTACAACCCTCTTCTTTCCTTAGAAAATGATACCTCACATCAATATGCTTGGTTCTCCCATGACGAACCTGATCCTTAGCTAGACAAATTACACTCAAACTGTCACAATAAATCTCTGCTTGATCCTGAAATAGCCCCTAATCACTGGCTAGCCCTTTCAACCAGATACCCTCCTTGGCTGCTTCAGTAAGATCCATAAATTCTGCCTCAGTAGTTGATAAAGCCACTGTTGCCTGAAGAGTTGCTTTTCAGCTGACAACTGAATTCCCCAATGCGAAAACATAACCGGTCATTGATTTCCTACTGTCCATATCACCTGCATAATCAGCATCACAGTAGCCTGTGATCAGACCTTGAGTATCACCTCCATAAATGAGACCAATATCATTTGTACCCCTAAGTTACCTGAACATTCTTTTCACAACTTTCCAGTGTTCCTTTCCAGGTTGAGCCATGAACCTGCTGACAACACTGACTTTCTGAGCCAGATCCGGCCTAGTGCACACCATGACATACATCAGACTACCAACTGCACTAGCATATGGAGCTTTTGACATGTACTCCTTCTCCTCTATTGATTGTGAAGCATAAACATATAAATGAATATTAGATGTCATAGGAGTATCCATTGGTTTTGCAGCAGACATGCCAAATCTGGTCAATATCTTATGTATATAACCCTGCTGGGACAAGAATAGCTTCTTCTAACTCCTATCTCTCCAGATATCCATCCCCAAAATCTTTTTGGCTGCACCCAAGTCCTTCATTTCAAATCCAGCACTGAGAAGGTTCTTCAGATTTTGAATATCAGACTTCTTTTCAGCAGCTATCAACATATCATCCACATACAGAATAAGATATTTATTTGATCCATCTTTCAGCTGACTGTGATACACACAACAGTCATATTGACACCTGTTATAACCCAGCTGGATCATGCAACTATCAAAACTTTTATACCATTGCCTAGGAGCTTGCTTTAGTCCATACAAGGACCTTTTCAACTTGCACACAAAATCTTCCTTGCTAGGAACTTGAAATCCCTCTGGCTGAGTCATGTATATCTCATTATCTACCTCACCATGTAGAAATGTTATCTTCACATCTAACTGCTCAAGTTCAAGATCCTGCTGTGCCACCATTGCTAGTAACACTCTGCTTGAAGTGTGTCTGACCACTGGTGTGAATATCTCATCAAAGTCTACCCATTCTTTCTGACTGAACCCTCTTGCAACCAAACGTGCCTCATACTTGACCCATTCTGCCTCAGTCATTCCATCCTTCTTTTTGAAGATCCACTTGCAAGTAACAACTCTTCTATCAGCTGGATGATTAACTAGATCCCAAGTCTGATTCTTCACTAATGACTCCATTTCATCTCCCATGGCAGCAAGCCATTGAGATGCTTCAGAACATGTCACTGCTTCCCTATAAGTAGAAGGTTCAAAACCATCCACTTCTTCTGCAACTTGAATTGCTTATCCAACCAAATCATCAAAACCATACCTCCTGGGAGGTATCCCAACATTTGATCTTCTAGCCTTGCTAACGGCTATACTCTGTTGACCAATGTTTCCTGTTTGATGCTCTGCTGAACCTTGTCCAAATAGACAGCTTGAATCGGACTACGGTTCAACAACCCGGATCGATTTAGTCTTGACTTGGATCACCGATTGTTGCATATCAGCTGACTCCACTTGAAGCTCCACCTGTTTCTCAGTCCTCTCAGATTCAGCACTGGTTTCAAATTCAGCAGACCCTCCCACTGATGAGTTAATCATAGAAATTTCATCAAAGACCACATATCTACTGAGTATGACCCTGGACTCTGTTGATGACCAAATTCTATAACCCTTAACTCCATCATCATATCCCACAAACACTCCCTTCTTGGCCATTGGTTCCATCTTCCCTTCATTCACATGATAGTAAATCAGGCTTCCAAAACCCTTAGGCGAGTAGTCGGCGAGGCTTGCTCTCGACCACATCTCAAATGGTGTTTTGAGATTGATCCTGTGTGAGGACTCACTGTTGATTAAGTAGCATCTTTGTGGTTCTGACCTCTCGCCCAAAATCTCCTTGATAAACCAAAGATTAGAGAGCATACATCTTGCCCTCTCCGGAAGAGTTTGATTCATCTTTTTAGCTACACCATTACATTTGAGGTGTATTCCTGACTGTACGATGTCTGGCAATACCCTCATCCTTGCATAATGTATCAAACTCTGACCAGCAGATTTCCAGACCATTATCTGTTCTGAGTCTTTTGATTTTCTTGCTTGTCTGATTTTCCACTAGAGCCTTCCACTGCCTAAAATTGTTGAATGCCTCACTCTTGTGTTTCATCATCACCACCCAAGTCATTCTTGAATAGTCATCTATGAATGACACAAAATATCTGTGACCACCCAATGATTCCACCTTTGATGCACCCCAACAATCAGAGTGCATATAATCAAGTGATGTCTTTGTACTGTGTATGCCTACTGAGAACTTTCTTCTATGTAGCTTCCCAAACACACAGTGCTCACAAAAGTCCAGATTCTTGACCTTATATCCCCCAAGAAAACCTGCTGAAGAAAGGACTTGCATTCCTCTTCATGTGACCAAGTCTCATGTGCCACAACTGAGTCTACTGTGACTGGTGCACTACTGAGGATGCTACAGCAGTAGAGCCAGATACACTAGAGCTTGTAATATATACAAGGCTCCCTTCTTGATACCTTTGAGGACCACAGCTGAATCATTGTAGACATTCAGCTCTCCACCTTCTCCCTTGAAATTGAACCCCTTGTTGTCCAATAGACTAAGAGATACCATATTCTTGGTCATTTGTGGAACATATCTAACTTTTTTCAGTGTGCAGAATCTACCATCCCCTGTCCTCAACTTGACTGAGCCAATTCCCACTATCTTACAGACCTTGTTGTTTGCCATAGAAATATGACCACTATCTATCTGCTCATAAGTAGAAAACCACTCCCTGTGGGGACAAATATGATAGGATGCTCCAAATCTAAGATCCAAACATCAGCATGATATGTTGAATCCCCAGCAACTAGAACCAGATCCTCATCAGAATGCTCAACAGCCACAACTGCTGTGCCAGAATTGCTCTCCTGCTGCCTTCTCTTCTTTGGACAACTGGACTTCCAATGCCCCTGCTCTTTACAGCAATTACAGACATCTGTGGACTTAGGACCTTTGGTACTACCCTTCTTGAATTTCTTTTTCCCAGACTTCTATCCGTATCTTTTCCCACTGTTGCTGACTACTAGTCCAGTTTCCTGATTGTCTGTCCCTGCTGCCTTGTGTCTTAGCTCCCTAGCATGTAAGGCTGCCCTTACATCCTCTAAAGCCACGGTATCTTTCCCAATTATGAAGGGCTGCACAAAGTTTTATGAACTTGGTAATGACACCAACAAGATTAGGGCTACATCTTCATCTTCAATTTTAACATCAATATTCCCGAGATCAAGTAATATTGTGTTCAGCTGATCCAGATGTTCCCTCAGCAGACCTCCTTCATGCATCCTTAGACTAAACAGTCTCTGCTTCAGCATAAACTAGTTGGTTAATGACTTAGTCATTGACAGGCTTTCAAGCTTTGCCCACAACTTGGCAGCTATGTCTTCCTCAGTAACTTCAGTGATAACATCATCAGATAAGCACAACATGATGGTTGAATGTGCTTTCTCTTCCAGAGTGCCAGAATCTGATGAACTGGCATCTCCTTTACCGGATAAAGGAGTCCATAACCCTTGTTGTTTCAACATGGCCTGCATCTTGATTTGCCACAGACTAAAATTGTTTCTTCCTTTAAATTTGTCGATTTTTACGTTAACTGCAGACACCCTTCTTGCTAAAGATCACAACTTTTATCAAAGAGTCCTAGCACCGGTGAAGGTCTTGGTGAAGATAAAGCTTGTCCGTTTGTATAGATGATTCCCAGAACCTACGCTCTGATACCAATTTGTTATAATATGATAGGGAATCCAGATGCAAGATAGATATTTAACATATGCAATCTAACATAAACAATCACACATAGAACAGAAAACACGAAGAACACAAGGATTTAACGTGGTTCCCGGCGTTGTGTCGACTACTCCACGGACAGAAAAGAGATATTTTACTATGCACATTTCAGACGAATTACACACTTTACAATGATCAATACAGTTGGTATTTATAGGCACAGATCCCTAAACCCTAACCACAAAGAATCTTTGTCGGATTGCCATAAATGCCCCAGATGTTGTGTCACTCTGCTGACACAACTCAGCTGATCATTGCCCTGATGTAGAACTCAGTTGTGTCCAAAACACACTGCTGATCCTCGCAGACTAACCTTCAGCAGACTACTGATACAGAAGAAACTCAGCAGACTTTCCAGTTGACTTTCATAGACTTGGATACACTTCTCAGCTGACCATCACTCTGTTGATAATCAGATTAGTTCTACCAGATGTAGAGTTTAAGTCAATTTCCTGACAATTTACTTGCTATCAATATAGTAAAAGGTCTATCTCCAGCCCACATAGAGGTCCATATTATATTACTATTATTGAATATCACGCAATTTACAAAATTATCCACATTAATTGTGTATAGAGACCTAGAACAGGGCATGTTGAAAAGCAATCCCTTTTGACAAACTTCATTTAAATTGTGTGCAACTTTGAAATGGATTTATCTAATTATATCTGGAGCAACAATTAATGAGTTCAACAAATTAACCAGAGATATGGTTATCCCATGAGTTGTGGAACTAACCTCTCAACACCTACACCTAGGCTTTATCTGGCCAAGAGCGTGGCAGCGCCCAAAACTGTTGCAGAGCCACCCATATCAAACTTCATGTGAGCTCAATTGAACATCATGGTCCAGTACTCTTGATGTTGTAACCTCCGCTAAGAGCAAAACAGCAAAATATTCGTTAGAAAATAAAAACACACACACACACTTCAAGAGAGATGAAATGGAAACTTGCCAGTGGTGGCCAAGAAATCCAAGGAAAAAAGTTGATATAAGGAAATATAATAAGCGACATTTCTAATCTGATTTTGATTTTAGTCAACTGATAGTCAACGATCCTAATATAGTATCGGAGCAGAAATCCCGAGTTCAAGCTCGCCCAAGACAATTAAAACAAAAAAAAAAAAAAGCAAGTGTTGTCATATCTCTCTTCTTCTTATACGCCCACACTTTCCAAAAAAAAAAAACAAGTCAAGTGTTGGACCTCTCTCCCTTTTTATAGGCCCACACTTGAGGTGGCGTGATATAAGAAAACATAGTAGCATTTAGTAGATTATTGCAGTGAAATTCGTAGTTGAAAGACTATCGTAACGAAATAATGGATTTGTGTTTTATTCTTTCACCGTAAGCATTTTCGCCAGCCAATATTTAATTTGTCATTTCGTCCAATTTTATTTTTCTTCCTTGTGTTTTGTTTCCATCATATTTTGTCATTTATTCGCACGCCTCATAAATATATTGGTGATATGTATAGCGGGAAGTAACACCCCGAACCCTGGTCAACTGAGCCTATAATCCGGTCAAGTATAGCGGGAAGTAAATGAGCCTATATTCCGGTCTATTGCTTTGACCGACGTCTTCGTTTGATCTAAAAATGCTAACCGAGTTGATAAAACTTTATGTCTATGAAGATGAAAATTCTATTACTTTCCTCTTCCTTTATAAACAACTGGCGTCTTGTCAAGATTTGTTCCGGACTCGTCTATAATAGAGGAATCTAGACGTGACCCACAGAGTTAAAATAGTAGAATTTCCCGTTTAAGCACTTAATTGGATCTCTTATGCTTAATTAGTGCTACCAGACCCGAGGTTTGATAAAATTCTTTTCCTAATTTCCAAATATATCAACGAGGAATTTGACGTCGGCTGGTTAGGCCAAAACATTCGCATTGGCCGAAAATATTATATACATTTCTGTTTCTTTCATTTGAGAAAACATCTGATGTATGGTCCACTCCACTCGATAATGAAGTTAGATTCTTCCCTTAATTTTGACTTAACAAACTACGTTTTTGACTAGGAAGATGACATAAGGGCACTTCATAGCTTTTTTAATACACAGACGGCTAATATATATTCAGTTGAGATGGAAGAAAATTTGTGTTGTATGTTTATTATATATTAAACGGAGGTGTATATAGTTCATTAATACAAGTTTCATTTCTATTTTATTAGATGTTCCGAGAAATGTTTATGCCACAATAAAATTTGTACAACAAAATACCATTACACTTTTTACACCATTGATTTTTTTAGGATTCATTTCAATCAATAGTTTCCACATCATAATCAATGATCCAAAAATGTGTTATGCATTTAGTTGTAGTCATTTGTTGTGGCACTATCACTACTCGTCCTGAATCTGTACCGACACGGGAAATGTAAAAGTGAAGCACATCTTAGATAAAGATTTCTTTAGTGTATATATGGAAGAACTAAAGGCACTTGATATTTATAAAGAAAATTTTCAGATATTTTTAACTGCTCAGACAAAGTCTGACTACATGTTTTCTATGCTTCAAACTGTATAGAATGATCTGTCTAGTTGTCGTCCTCATGCCTACTTGCAGCTTTGAATACAAGGGAGATGAATGTACATTAAATGTGTTGATGGACAATCACCAAAAGAATGGGGCAAATTTTTCTCTCTCGATTCATAGTGAAAAACTCTTGGAATTTACGATAGTACATGGCAAAGCATGGGACCATGGGTATTCCCAGCATGTAATATTTCTAGTTTAATTTCAACATCATGCGTTTTCGTATTTACGTGACGACGTAATAAAAAGAACAAGAGATTCGTTAAATATATATATTTTTTCATACAAACACATCATAAATTATTCAGAAAAAATCAAAACGGATCTCAGTATTTTTAGAATCTGTCTAAATAATTGTGCCATTCACATTCTGCTCATTTACTGCATTGTGAATGTTGTATGCTTGATTACATTACTTGTGCTGATCTGTTTGAATCCACATTCAAGCATTTACAGGCTCAAAGTTCACCAGAACTTGCATTGCAATTGCAGTCTGTCAAAAACAGACTTAACATCTTCTCTAAGCATACTTGAGTTGATCGGAAGTCTTTCTTGACTAGGATTAAGTTGTACATTGATCTAACAAGTGTTATAGTTACTTGTAATTCACACCATAAACACTTGATTCGCCGGCATAACATCATACTTTGAGGATCAAATCAGTTACAGTACTTGTCATTAAGATAAACTTTGAAAGGGGAGTTTTTAAAGGATAGTTTTGCTCATAACCAATCAACCCCCCTTCTGGTTATTTAAGTGACATAATTAGATCCTACTGTTGAGACTTAAAGAGTTGTGGAGCAAGGTTTTGGGTTCCTGGGGGCATTTCGTCGAACACATAGGAAAAGAGGTAGTTAGGAAATGCAGTTAGTTTGTTACAACTAATTGAGGCTGCACATCCTAATATAAATACAGATTGAAGCAGCGGAAACTCAATTAGAAGTTCTCATTTTCATTTTGGCTTCAACAATTTCTTGTAATTCGTTCGCTTTCATCTTCCCGCCCTTTTGTATTTTCAAATCCGGGAAGAACACATTCAAGGTGTTCTTGTTCAATTTCATTCATTTTATCTCTTTCTGGTGTTTTGATTCTTCCATTCATGTTAATTACGTTTATCAACATGGTATCAGAGATGCAATCTCTCTTTTCAGCATTCTTGGTTTAAATCATTGTTTCTTCTTGGCTTAGTTCAGTTCTTGATTTCTTTCAGTGGTTGTTATCAATGGAGCTACTACTTCAAGTAATAATGGCGACAATTGATGAGATTAAATTTACCCCTCAAAAATACATTTATAAAAGCTCGCAACTGTGGGTAAACCAACTCTCTAACTGGCAGAGTACCAGGTCGATTGTTAGGATAGCTACAGGAGTACGAGGTCGTCCCAAGAGAAATGTGGTTGTGAGTACCAAAGTGAACGTGTTTCTTAGTCTAGGCGATCAAAGTTGTTGGTTTGTTTATACTAAAGATAGAAAAGAAAGAAAATTAAACTACTTGGTTTTAAAAGACATAGCCGAACCATGATCAAAATAGTTAATTTCAACCCCACGGATAGACAAAAGCGGAAGTGTGCATTATAACAATTGAACTCTCACATTCAATCTCACGGGTGCGTGCTCTAGATTCGATGCTAAAATCAACAACAACTCTCCTTCAACATCCTATGTGAGGTTAACTAATTCTCCTTTAGAAAACCGATTAATCTAACATGATTAAGTCTTTGTGAGACGCTCCGTTTTCCGCGAAAAACCTCGTTAAGAAACAAGTCCGAAATTACTCGGTTGGCGTTACTACCCCGATACTCACCAATGTACTACACCGAACATCTTAACGAGAATGTGTCAAAGCGAGAAACCGAAGCTTTACCTAATCCATGGTCCGCCCGAAAGACTCCGTGAAACAACTTGTCATCGTTGGCTCAAGAACCACCCGGCACTTCATAGTTCAACCCCGGGTCTAACACTAAATTACACTAATCTAAACTACCACATTCAAGTTATTACGTTGATAATAATACATCGATGGCGCGGGCCTGAATTCACGACCTAAAACCCGGTATGTTTTACCTCCCGATCTTAGAACCCTTTTTCCCACACCACTCTCTTTGAACAACTCTCAAGAGTGATGTGTGTGATTTTTTACCTAGGTTGTCAATCTAGCACAAATCCGTTATAACAAGTTCTATGACGTGCAATATGTGAGATATAACAATAAAAGGCACTACACACTCACTATTTCATTTTCCAAGGGTTGATTTCACCAAATTTTACATGATTCGACTATAATAAGTTTAGCTACTCATATATATATGTAGATATATAGATATTACAAGTAATAAGACTCATCAAAATGTCATGGATTAAACGGCGGGAAGTTTTACATAATAGCCTACACAATGCCAGAATTCTATTAAAACCAAATTAAAACCTTAATCCAATCATTTGCCGATTCTCGATACATATATATATATATATATATATATATATATATATATATATATATATATATATATATATATATATATAATAACAAAATGAAAGAAAACAAGAAAGAAAGAACGAAAACGAAACTATATTATAACGATAATTAGTGAGTTATTACATTGACATTATAACGATATATATATATATATATATATATATATATATATATATATATATATATATATATATATATAGACCCCCCCAAAACATAATTAAAAGAAGGAAAAAAGAAAAAAAAACTGGGGAAGAAGAGGGGCACCGAAAGCTGATGAAAATGGCCATATTTATAGGCAAATTTGGATAGGCCGGATCGATCCGGGAATAAAATATATTATCCCAAGATTATTCTCTGCAGACCCATGTGCAAAATCATCATTATGTCGATTTTCAGTTACGCCGGAACGATCCGGGAACAGGCCGGATCGATCCGGGACTGTAAAAAACATCAGTTTTGAGCTGAAACTTGAAAAATTCATATCTTGAGTTGTAGACCTCCCATTGACGTGATTCAAAATGCGTTGGAAAGATCTTTCAAAGATCTACAACTTTGATGAAGGACTCTTCTTCAGAAAATGCATTTTTGATGGGCCATTTGTTCGTCGAAGATATAATTCGTTAGTGAATGCACTTAACCACCGAGCCACTTAAATTAGTGGCACACTCTTATATCCCTAAAAATACCTCTTTTAGGCCTCAAAACGTGTCATTACTCGGGATTTTGGTCAACCTATAATTCTGCAATAAACCACCAAAATACCAAACGTAAATCCGACACGACACTCCGGTTACTAAACCGGTACAAAAACTAATAAAAACTAATAAAAACATGATATTTTATAAAATAGTCACGACTTATACATTTTTATGAAACTTAGGAATTAATGACTTTACTTGATATAAAAGTGCTCGAAATGATATCAGAAATGGGGTCAAAAGTTTTAAAAATAACAGTGAATTTTTCCGTCATCACAACCCCCCACTTAGCTTTTGGTCGTCCTCGAGCAAAACATGCGATAAAATAAAATGAATGAGGAAAAATTCATGAAGAGATAAGATGTAAGGGACAACCAGATGATGAAACCATTCGAATCATAACCACACGTTAACCTCAATATAAATGTATAACAGAGTGCGTGTGTGACAAGCCTTTTCAATTTCCACTATCATCTCTTGAATAATTCAAGCAAACGCACAAATATCCATTCGCATACCCTAATGATTTTCCTAGGTATAGGCGATAATGATTCCACACAACGTCCTCCTGTACTTATTAGGATAATCCCTAAAGCATATCATTCAATTTATACTTTGGGATAGTCGAGGAGATAACTAGGTTTTTTTTTTTTTTTTTTCATAGGACACTAACATATCCGAACTCATTGCCAAAATCGACTATCTTTCAAGCGTCATGAGGTGAGATCGAATACATCAATACCTATCTAACTTTTCACTTAATTTCACATGTGTAGCATATGCCCTCATTCCCAAAGAATAGGATGTTTCGTGATAACACCCTAGCCGGACTACTATCATCAGCGATCGGGAGCTTTTAAACCTCATAGTGATATAGGACGCTTCGTGATAACGCCTACTACTACTCAAATCATTGGTAGCTACATCCGGCATATAAATAGCTCACTTATTTTGACATTCTTTCTATCACATTCAAACCTTCGGATATTCACAAGTACATGTTCGTAAATTAGGTACTAAGCTACGCTATTTCTAGGATAAATCACTAGAATACTTGAATGGAGTACAGATTTAAATTTTCGCTTCAATATCAAAGGCTTATGTGAAGGAATTCATGTTACACAAATAAATTTAGGCTAAAATGCACTTACGGTTCACATTGGTTATACATATCCAAATTGATCATTACATCTTTAAATCCATGAAATATATACCTTATACAGATTATTTTAATCAACTAAATAATGCTCGAAAAAGAATAAAAAACTAAGGGATTTTCTGATACAAAATAAACACTTAATGTCATTACTAGACCAACCTCGACTCTACCCCCCACTTACGAACTTGCAATGTCCCAAGCGTGTGAATGAGATAGAGAGGAAGACTTAGCTTATAAACTTGGCAGAAAGGTGCTACCGAATCCCGTAACAGCCATGAGAAAGCACGATCCGAATCCCTATACAAAACCAAAACAAAGAAAACACGGGACATGGTCCTCGTGCCAAGACATCGAACAGGGATATGGGAATAATAAGAAAATGGCCCTGTCACGTCAGAAAATTCGATAGGCAATATATAGCACATAATAGCTTTAGATGGAAAAATCACCATACGGGTAAAGCACAGAACATCTAAGCATATACGTATCATAAAGAGTATCACATGAGCATATATCATAGTCAAGTCAGCTATTCCTAGATTCAATTTTATTACACACAGTTTTATTAAGGCGAGAAAACTCACCACTATACTACAACGACCAGAAATTTGAAACAGACTAGATCATAAAATGAAATGTATGAAAGAGTATTGAGTCTTTTATACCCAGTTCCTCAATGGTTCAACAACCTAAGTCCAAGAAATGATGTATTTGAATGTTTTCTTTTTTCTCCATCGGGATTTTCGGATAACCACCTAATTGTTCCCTGTTTAATGACATTCAAACCTTCATCTCGAGACTTGGTTGTGCTTTGTGTTCATCTTTCCACAGATTCTACCTTTCATTAAGACTAGTCTTTATATATTATTATTTTAACGGGCTGCCTCCCGGTAGCGCTTTTGTTTAACGTCGTTTGCTCGACAGGGTGACTCTATACAGACTCAATCAACCAAAATCCGAACTCAAGAAGATCAACAGCTTAAGAAAAATTAACAATGCGAGAACCAAAGAAATTGAATTGTCTAGAAGCGTACCTCGTTCGGCCCTCGATGTTACTTCCTCCCAGCCAAAGAATCTTCTGTTATCAGCCAGTCGAACCATCTTCTTTACTATTCCATAAAGTTCATCCATCGGGAGTACACAAAAGCGGACCGCTAAAATTCATCCTCACAGAGTGGACGAATGTAGTAATCCGGGACCGTTATATCAAATATTACCAACTCTCCCGGTGGCTCTACCAAAGATGGCCGATCAATCTTATTAGGTTTTCTCATACACTCCTTATGGAAATCTCCACTTGGAAGTGATAGAGAAATGGGCGATCCCGTAGGCTCTTCAAACTCTAAAATCTTATTATAGCAAACTGAATCATCAACCTCACTCTCAACCTGAACTTCTTCAATGGTTACATCATCATCCTTAACCACCTCTATTGCACGTTTTTCCTGCTCAAACCCCATTATTTCAATCAATTGCACCACCCTCTCTTGAAGATTTCTTATGGCGGAGTCAGTACTTATCTTGAACTCTTGCATGTCCAGCAGTCGCTCTTGCAAGATCTGGTCCAATCGCTCTAGTTGTTCCATTTGACTGTCGGTAAAACTTTCTTGTGGCGCGGGAACAAACTGATCATACTGACTTTGATTCATCGGAGGTGGGTAGCAGGTTTCTTGCCATTCCAGACACTGATCAGGTGCCTGAATATGGGTGAAGCTATCAACATGCTGAGTATGATCACCGTAATCCTGATAAGCACTAGGGTTCGGGGAACCCTCAAAATGTTGTGGCTCATAACTTTCGAATAACCATAATTCGGTCCTGGTTACTCTGCTTTGATGATATTGAGGCCGAGGCACATCATCGTTGTTGATAGCATTGTTCAGTGCCTGAGGTTGGTAGGAGTATTGTTGTTCAGGTGAGTAGTATTGATTGAAAAATCCATCCATTTAAGCTCAAACTGCAAGATCTCAGAAAACAACAAGAAAACAATAAAAATTTTCTTTTTTTTTTCGTTTTTTTATATGGTAGCCGAAGGCCCTAAGCCCCAGTTCTAGCTGGATTTACAAGATATCAACCTAATATAACAACCCCGTAAAGAGATTGGGTTGAGTACCAAATTCGTATTCAAACCGAGTTCAGGACAATATCACTTCAGCATCCCAAGACTCTTATCGAAATAAAATAAAGATAATAAAAACCTAGGCCCAAGCCTTCGGTTCACTTACAAGATATCACAACAATATCACACATGTCCCCGGCAACGGCGCCAATTTTTGATGAGCTTAAATTTACCCCTCAAAAATACATTTATAAAAGCTCGCAACTGTGGGTAAACCAACTCTCTAACTGGCAGAGTACCAGGTCGATTGTTAGGATAGCTACAGGAGTACGAGGTCGTCCCAAGAGAAATGTGGTTGTGAGTACCAAAGTGAACGTGTTTCTTAGTCTAGGCGATCAAAGTTGTTGGTTTGTTTATACTAAAGATAGAAAAGAAAGAAAATTAAACTACTTGGTTTTAAAAGACATAGCCGAACCATGATCAAAATAGTTAATTTCAACCCCACGGATAGACAAAACTGGAAGTGTGCATTATAACAATTGAACTCTCACATTCAATCTCACGGGTGCGTGCTCCTAGTTCTGATGCTAAAATCTGAACAACTTTCCTTCAACATCCTATGTGAGGTTAACTAATTCTCCTTTAGAAAACCGATTAATCTAACATGATTAAGTCTTTGTGAGACGCTCCGCTTTCACGCGAAAAACCTCGTTAAGAAACAAGTCCGAAATTACTCGGTTGACGTTACTACCCCGATACTCACCAATGTACTACACCGAACATCTTAACGAGAATGTGTCAAAGCAGTAAACCGAAGCTTTACCTAATCCATGGTCTGCCCGAAAGACTCCGTGAAACAACTTGTCATCGTTGGCTCAAGAACCACCCGGCACTTCATAGTTCAACCCCGGGGTCTAACACTAAATTACACTAATCTAAACTACCACATTCAAGTTATTACGTTGATAATAATACATCGATGAGCGCGGGCCTGAATTCACGACCTAAAACCCGGTATGTTTTACCTCCCGATCTTAGAACCCTTTTTCCCACACCACTCTCTTTGAACAACTCTCAAGAGTGATGTGTGTGATTTTTTTACCTAGGTTGTCAATCTAGCACAAATCCGTTATAACAAGTTCTATGACGTGCAATATGTGAGATATAACAATAAAAGGCACTACACACTCCCTATTTCATTTTCCAAGGGTTGATTTCACCAAATTTTACATGATTCGACTATAATAAGTTTAGCTACTCATATATATATGTAGATATATAGATATTACAAGTAATAAGACTCTGTCAAAATGTCATGGATTAAACGGCATGAAGTTTTACATAATAGCCTTCTGTCAATGCCAGAATTCTATTAAAACCAAATTAAAACCTTAATCCAATCATTTGCCGATTCTCGATACATATATATATATATATATATATATATATATATATATATATATATATATATATATATATATATATAACAAAATGAAAGAAAATAAGAAAGAAAGAACTAAAAACGGAAACTATATTATAACGATAATTAGTCGAGTTATTACATTGACATTATAACGACATATATATATATATATATATATATATATATATATATATATATACATATAGACCCCCCCAAAACATAATTAAAAGAAGGGAAAAGAAGAAAAAACTGGGGAAGAAGAGGGGCACCGAAAGCTGATGAAAATGGCCATATTTATAGGCAAATTTGGATAGGCCGGATCGATCCGGAATAAAATATATTATCCCAAGATTATTCTCTGCAGACCCATGTGCAAAATCATCATTATGTCGATTTTATTTACGCCGAACGATCCGGGAACAGGCGGATCGATCCGGGGTCATAAAAACATCGCTTTGAGTGAAACTTGAAAAATTCATATCTTGAGTTGTAGACCTCCGATTGACGTGATTCAAAATGCGTTGGAAAGCCCTTTCAAAGATCTACAACTTTGATGAAGGATTCTTCTTCAGAAAATGCATTTTTGATGGGCCATTTGTTCGTCGAAGATATAATTCGTTAGTGGTACCACTAACCACTGAGCCACTTAAATTAGTGGCACACTCTTATATCCCTAAAAATACCTCTTTTAGGCCTCAAAACGTGTCATTACTCGGGATTTTGGTAAACCTATAATTCTGCAATAAACCACCAAAATACCAAACGTAAATCCGACACGACACTCTGGTTACTAAACCGGTACAAAAACTAATAAAAACTAATAAAAACATGATATTTTATAAAATAGTCACGACTTATACATTTTTATGAAACTTAGGAATTAATAACTTTAATTGATATAAAAGTGCTCGAAATGATATCAGAAATGGGGTCAAAAGTTTTAAAAATAACAGTGAATTTTTCCGTCATCACAACCCCCCACTTAGCTTTTGGTCGTCCTCGAGCAAAACATGCGATAAAATAAAATGAATGAGGAAAAATTCATGAAGAGATAAGATGTAAGGGACAACCAGATGATGAAACCATTCAATCATAACCACACGTTAACCTCAATATAAATGTATAACAGTGCGTGTGTAGTGAAAGCCTTTTCAATTTCCACTATCCTCTCTTGAATAATTCAAGCAAACGCACAAATATCCATTCGGATTAGTCTAATGATTTTCCTAGGTATAGGCGATAATAGCCCCACACAACGTCCTCCTGTGTACTTATTAGGATAATCCTAAAGCATATCATTCAATTTATACTGGGGATAGTCAGAAGATAACTAGGTTTTTTTTTTTTTTTTTTTTTTCATAGGACACTAACATATCCGAACTCATTGCCAAAATCGACTATCTTTCAAGCGTCATGAGGTGAGATCGAATACATCAATACCTATCTAACTTTTCACTTAATTTCACATGTGTAGCATATGCCCTCATTCCCAAAGAATAGGATGTTTCGTGATAACACCCTAGCCGGACTACTATCATCGAGCAATGGGAGCTTTTAAACCTCATAGTGATATAGGGCGCTTTAGTGATAACGCCTACTACACTCAAATCATTGGTAGCTACATCCGGCATATAAATAGCTCACTTATTTTGACATTCTTTCTATCACATTCAAACCTTCGATATTCACAAAGACATGTTCGTAAATTAGGTACTAAGCTACCGCTATTTCTAGGATAAATCACTAGAATACTCTTGAATGGGTACGATTTAAAATTTTCGCTCAATATCAAAGGCTTATGTGAAGGAATTCATGTTACACAAATAAATTTAGGCTAAAATGCACTTACGGTTCACATTGGTTATACATATCCAAATTGATCATTACATCTTTAAATCCATGAAATATATACCTTATACAGATTATTTTAATCAACTAAATAATGCTCGAAAAAGAATAAAAAACTAAGGGATTTTCTGATACAAAATAAACACTTAATGCCATTACTAGACCAACCTCGACTCTACCCCCCACTTACGAACTTGCAATGTCCCAAGCGTGTGAATGAGATAGAGAGGAAGACTTAGCTTATAAACTTGGCAGAAAGGTGCTACCGAATCCCGTAACAGCCATGAGAAAGCACGATCCGAATCCCTATACAAAACCAAAACAAAGAAAACACGGGACATGGTCCTCGTGCCAAGACATCGAACAGGGATATGGGAATAATAAGAAAATGGCCCCACACGTCGGAAAATTCGATAGGCAATATATAGCACATAATAGCTTTAGATGGAAAAATCACCATACGGGTAAAGCACGAAACATCTAAGCATATACGTATCATAAAAGAGTATCACATGAGCATATATCATAGTCAAGTCACTATTCCTAGATTCAATTTTATTACACACGCTTTTATTAAGGCGAAAAACTCACCACTATACTACAACGACTGTAAATTTGAAACAGACTAGATCATAAAATGAAATGTATGAAAGAGTATTGAGTCTTTTATACCCAGTTCCTCAATGGTTCAACAACCTAAGTCCAAGAAATGATGTATTTGAATGTTTTCTTTTTTCTCCATCGGGATTTTCGGATAACCACCTAATTGTTCCCTGTTTAATGACATTCAAACCTTCATCTCGAGACTTGGTTGTGCTTTGTGTTCATCTTTCCACAGATTCTACCTTTCATTAAGACTAGTCTTTATATATTATTATTTTAACGGGCTGCCTCCCGGTAGCGCTTTTGTTTAACGTCGTTTGCTCGACAGGGTGACTCTATACAGACTCAATCAACCAAAATCCGAACTCAAGAAGATCAACAGCTTAAGAAAAATTAACAATGCGAGAACCAAAGAAATTGAATTGTCTAGAAGCGCACTCGCTCGCCCTCGATGTTACCTCCTCCCAGCCAAAGAATCTTCTGTTATCAGCCAGTCGAACCATCTTCTTTACTATTCCATAAAGTTCATCCATCGGGGAGTACACAAACTAGACCGCAGAAAATTCATCCTCACAGAGTGGACGAATGTAGTAATCCGGGACCGTTATATCAAATATTACCAACTCTCCCGGTGGCTCTACCAAAGATGGCCGATCAATCTTATTAGGTTTTCTCATACACTCCTTATGGAAATCTCCACTTGGAAGTGATAGAGAAATGGGCGATCCCGTAGGCTCTTCAAACTCTAAAATCTTATTATAGCAAACTGAATCATCAACCTCACTCTCAACCTGAACTTCTTCAATGGTTACATCATCATCCTTAACCACCTCTATTGCACGTTTTTCCTGCTCAAACCCCATTATTTCAATCAATTGCACCACCCTCTCTTGAAGATTTCTTATGGCGGAGTCAGTACTTATCTTGAACTCTTGCATGTCCAGCAGTCGCTCTTGCAAGATCTGGTCCAATCGCTCTAGTTGTTCCATTTGACTGTCGGTAAAACTTTCTTGTGGCGCTGGAACAAACCGATCATACCGACTTTGATTCATCGGAGGTGGGTAGCAGGTTTCTTGCCATTCCGCATAATCGATCAGTGCCTGAATATGGGTGAAGCTATCAACATGCTGAGTATGATCACCGTAATCCTGATAAGCACTAGGGTTCGGGGAACCCTCAAAATGTTGTGGCTCATAACTCGAATAACCATAATTCTGGTCCTGGTTACTCTGCTGTTGATATTGAGGCTGAGGCACATACTGTTGTTGATAGCATTGTTCAGGTGCCTGAGGTTGGTAGGAGTATTGTTGTTCAGGTGAGTAGTATTGATTGAAAAATCCATCCATTTAAGCTCAAACTGCAAGATCTCAGAAAACAACAAGAAAACAATAAAATTTTTCTTTCTTTTTTTTTTTTTTCTTTTTTATATGGTAGCCGAAGGCCCTAAGCCCCGCCTCTAGCTGGATTTACAAGATATCAACCTAATATAACAACCCCGTAAAGAGATTGGGTTGAGTACCAAATTCGTATTCAAACCGAGTTCAGGACAATATCACTTCAGCATCCCAAGACTCTTATCGAAATAAAATAAAGATAATAAAAACCTAGGCCCAAGCCTTCGGTTCACTTACAAGATATCACAACAATATCACACATGTCCCCGGCAACGGCGCCAATTTTTGATGAGCTTAAATTTACCCCAAAAATACATTTATAAAAGCTCAGAATCGTGGGTAAACCAACTCTCTAACCGCAGAGTACCAGTGTCGATTGTTAGGATAGCTACAGAGTACGAGGTCGTCCCAAGAGAAATGTGGTTGTGAGTACCAAAGTGAACGTGTTTCTTAGTCTAGGCGATCAAAGTTGTTGGTTTGTTTATACTAAAGATAGAAAAGAAAGAAAATTAAACTACTTGGTTTTAAAAGACATAGCCGAACCATGATCAAAATAGTTAATTTCAACCCCACGGATAGACAAAACTGGAAGTGTGCATTATAACAATTGAACTCTCACATTCAATCTCACGGGTGCGTGCTCCTAGTTCTGATGCTAAAATCTGAACAACTCTCCTTCAACATCCTATGTGAGGTTAACTAATTCTCCCTTTAGAAAACCGATTAATCAAACATGATTAAGTGCCGTGAGACGCTCCGTTTTCACAGAAAAACCTCGTTAAGGAAACAAGTCCGAAATTACTCGGTTGACGTTACTACCCCCGATACTCACCAATGTACTACACCGAACATCTTAACGAGAATGTGTCAAAGCAGTAAACCGAAGCTTTACCTAATCCATGGTCTGCCCGAAAGACTCCGTGAAACAACTTGTCATCGTTGGCTCAAGAACCACCCGGCACTTCATAGTTCAACCCCGGGGTCTAACACTAAATTACACTAATCTAAACTACCACATTCAAGTTATTACGTTGATAATAATACATCGATGAGCGCGGGCCTGAATTCACGACCTAAAACACGGTATGTTTTACCTCCCGATCTTAGAACCCTTTTTCCCACACCACTCTCTTTGAACAACTCTCAAGAGTGATGTGTGTGATTTTTTTACCTAGGTTGTCAATCTAGCCCAAATCCGTTATAACAAGTTCTAAGACGTGCAATATGTGAGATATAACAATAAAAGGCACTACACACTCCCTATTTCATTTTCCAAGGGTTGATTTCACCAAATTTTACATGATTCGACTATAATAAGTTTAGCTACTCAGATATATATGTGTATATATAGATATTACAAGTAATTAGACTCACAAAATGTCATGGATTAAACGGCGGGAAGTTTTACATAATAGCCTTCAGTCAATGCCAGAATTCTATTAAAACCAAATTAAAACCTTAATCCAATCATTTGCCAGATTCTCGATACTTATATATATATATATATATATATATATATATATATAAACAAAATGAAAGAAAACAAGAAAGAAAGAACGAAAACGGAAACTATATTATAACGATAATTAGTGAGTTATTACATTGACATTATAACGACATATATATATATATATATATATATATATATATATATATATATATATATATATATATATATATATACATATAGGCCCCCCCAAAACATAATTAAAAGAAGGGAAAAGAAGAAAAAAAGTGGGGAAGAAGAGGGGCACCGAAAGCTGATGAAAATGGCCATATTTATAGGCAAATTTGGATAGGCCGGATCGATCCGGGAAAGGGCCGGATCGATCCGGGAATAAAATATATTATCCCAAGATTATTCTCTGCAGACCCATGTGCAAAATCATCATTATGTCGATTTTCAGTTACGCCGGATCGATCCGGGAACATGCCGGATCGATCCAGGACTGTAAAAAACATCAGTTTTGAGCTGAAACTTGAAAAATTCATATCTTGAGTTGTAGACCTCCGATTGACGTGGTTCAAAATGCGTTGGAAAGCTCTTTCAAAGATCTACAACTTTCATGAAGGACTCTTCTTCAGAAAATGCCTTTTTGATGGGCCATTTGTTCATCGAAGATATAATTCGTTAGTGGTACCACTAACCACTGAGCCACTTGACCACTTAAATTAGTGGCACACTCTTATATCCCTAAAAATACCTCTTTTAGGCCTCAAAACGTGTCATTACTCGGGATTTTGGTCAACCTATAATTCTGCAATAAACCACCAAAATACCAAACGTAAATCCGACACGACACTCCGGTTACTAAACCGGTACAAAAACTAATGAAAACTTATAAAAACACGATATGTTATAAAATAGTCACGACTTATAAATTTTTATGAAACTTAGGAATTAATGACTTTAATTTAAAACTAAGTCCTTCTCTATGCACCGGGACAGAACTTTATCAAGATTGTGTAAACAAAGTGGTCTAAATCGTCCCCAACACGAGAAAGTCATCCATAAAAATCTCCATCACCTTCTCCACTAAACCATTGAAGATAGCCAGCATACATCTTTGAAATGTAGCCGGTGCGTTACAAAGACCAAATGGCATCCTTCGGTAAGCGAAGGTACCAGAGGGGCAGGTGAAGGTAGTCTTTTCTTGATCAGTGGGGTCGATAGCTATCTGAAAGTATCCGAGATAGCCATCCAAAAACAATAAAATTGCTTGCCACTAAGCCTCTCAAGGAGTTGGTCAATGAATGGCAAGGGAAAGTGGTCTTTTAAAGTTACCTCATTTAGTCTTCTGTAGTCGATGCAAACTCTATAACCAGTGACTTGTCGTAAGGCAATCTCTTCCCCCTTTTCATTCTTTTCAATAGTAATCCCTCCTTTCTTTGGCACCACCTGAGTGGGGCTCACCCATTCACTATCGGCTATTGGGTAGATGATACCCATGTCAAGCAATTTGATGATTTCCTTCTTAACGATTTCCTGCATGTGAGGGTTTAGCCTTCTTTGAGGTTGTCGCACCTTCTTCGATCCCTCAACAGTCCTGATCTTGTGCATACATATATCAGGGCTTATCCCCTTGATATCTCCCACTTGCCAACCAAAGGCGAGGATATTATCTTGCAAAGACTTTGATAAGCTTTTCTTCCTCCTTCGGTTCTAACTTAGATGAAATGATCAAAGGGAGCTTATCACCGTCCCTCAGAAAAATGTATTTCAAGTGTTGAGGCAAGGGTTTCAACACTAAATCTGACGGTGGCTCCTCCACACTTGGTCTCAATTTATCTCTCTTAAGCTCTAGATCTCCAAGCTTATCATAAGGGCTCTGAAGCATCATGGCCTCCCAGCAGACAGGGGTACCATCTCCCTTTGCAAATCTGGGCATATCACCATGCCTCTTCCTCATTATCTTTCCTACCACTTCGTGGTAATCAGAACTTTCCTTGTCAATCTCTTCTAAAAATTTTATCCACTCCTCATTAGTCCAAGTTGCAGATAGTTTATTGAATTCTTCCTCATCCCAACAACCCATGAACACTTGTTTATCATACTCATCGCTGAAATCGTCCTCAATAGCTAAACAAGTGTCACCGACGGGTGCTTCAACGCATTGCCCATATTGAACTTTATGCTCTCATCCTCCAAATGTAGGGTTACTTCGCCACTGTAGGAATCTAGTAAGGCACGGGCAGTTGCAAGAAAAGGTCTTCCAAGGATCAAGGGGGTTTTCTCATCATTGGTCATATCCATGATTACCCAATCAGCTGGGTATATGAAGTTCTTAACCTTGACCAACACATCTTTTACAATTCCCCTTGCATATTTCACACTTCTATCTGCAAGTTGAAGAGAAATAGGTCTAGGAGTAATAGATTGATCCAATCCAAGAGATTTGAAGATCGACGTAGACATCAGATTGATTGATGCTCCCGAATCGCATAGAACATTGTGGAAATCCCTGTTCCCGATAGTACATGAAATCGTAAATCTACCAGGGTCAGGACACTTCACCGGAAGTTTAGTCTGGCCGATTGCGGAACATTCTCCATTCAACACTATGTGCTCGAGCTCTTGAAGCTTCTTTTTCGAACTTACTGCGTCCTTTATAAACTTTGTATACTTTGGCATTCCTACCAAAAGATCAACTAATGGAATGTTTGCCTCAGTATTCTTGAGCAAGTCGATAACCTTCTTATATTCTTTATCGACTGTTAATGACAGCTTGTTCTTGTTAGGTGGGTAAGGAGATCAAAGAAAGTCTTCCTCAAGAAAGTGCTTCTTTGCCGCCTTATCATTGATTGCTTTGTCTTCCTATCCTTCCACCTCACATGCTTCCTAAACTCAACTTAGATTCGACTTCTTCTCAAGCAGTATCTCTTCATCATCAGAATTCTCAACTTTCACCTTTTCTTCAGAATTTTCTCTTTCACTTGGATCAATAGTAGTCCCAACATCCTTCTGAGGAGAACAAAGATCTTCCCCTCCTGCGTCTCTGCTCGCAGGAGGGGCTACTCGTTTCCCTGGTTGGCCTGACTGCCAACCGCTTTCCCACTCCTCAGATTTATAGCATTCAGCTCATCTTGACCATAGTTCCATGGTGCAGACAGATCGGTGCAAGTATTCTGGTCATTTTGGACCAGATTAACCCCTCGGGGGTTCTTCTCAGTAAAACTCGGCAGCTGACCCTGAGGTCGACTTGCTTGCTGCCCCGAAAGCTGTCCCATTTGCACCTCCAAATTTCTCACTGTACTGGTCAGAGTACTTAAAGCATTTGCCAATTGAGTGTTGGCCGTGATTTGCTCACTCAACTTTTGTTCTAAGATCTGAAATGATTGATTTTGATTTTGCGGTGGATTGGTGTTCCATGCTGGTCGATAGTTGGATTGAAAATTGCTTTGATTAGGCCTAGGGCCTCAAACGATGGGGGGTTTGTTGCCCCGGAGGGTCACTCCATCGGAAACCAGGGTGGTTCGGTTGTAATTGAACCTCGAGTGTTTTGATTCGACCAAGGTCGATAATTTTGAGAAATGAATGCATTCACCTCTTCTGAATGCAACAATAGATGACACTGATGGAATGTGTGCCCAGCGGTATCGCAATTTTGGCAAACAACATTGTTTTGAACATCTTTGACCTGTGAGATCGGGTCAAGCTGGCATTGATTACTACGATGGCCTTGTCCATGGCAGTTGTCACACACAAGACTTTGAACATTCATTGCCGCCACTTGCTTCAGTAGTGCGCCAATCGAGCTTTTAGAGAGACGGGTCTCATCTACCTCATACTTCCTGCAGTAGCTTTTCTCGATTGGGCGACTTTGCATAGGTAGGGGCATAATTATACTTTGCAATATCTTCAAACAACATCCATCCCTCATTAGGTGTCTTTCTCAGAAATGCACCTCCCGCAGAACTATTCACCATTCCCTTAGTCAATTCAGTCAAACCACTGTAGAAAGTGTTGATCAATCTTTGTTTGTCCAGCCCATGGTGGGGGCACTTTCTCAAGAGAGCCTTAAATCGTTTCCACGCATCGTAGAAAGATTCCTTCTCGGATTGCACAAAAGTGAATATCTGATTCAGAAGATGATCCGTCTTTGCAGGTGGAAAGTACTGGCTCAAGAATTCTTTCTCCAACTCCTCCCACGAAGTAATGGATTCGACTGGTAAGATTTATACCATTCTTTTGCTTCTCCTTCAAAGGAGAAAGGAAAGAGTTTCATTTTCGTATGCGTCATCGGTGACCCTTTGATTAAAATAGTCCCGCACGATTCTAGAAATGAGTGAATGTGATCGTATGGGTCCTCGGAGGGAAAATCCATGGAATGTGGAACCTCTCACAGATTGATTAATGAAGTTTTGAGTTCAAATTCTCACCGTGATTTCGTGGAATTACGACCGCAGGATTAACTTTCACAATAGATGGCATGGAAAAGTCTCACAATGTCCGTTGATCTCGCCATTTCCTCAACCTCAGGCTCCTCCTTGAGCTTCTCCTCAACGTATCCTTCCATATTGTTTCCTTCCGTGGTTCCTCGTCTATCGGTCTAGTGATCCGAGCCCAACGTCTGTTTGGTCGAGCGATGGTTCGCTCTATCTCCGGATTATACAAAAGTGGTCCCCGTGAGTTCGAGTTTGCATAAACTACGCTTGAAACCAACACCTAAATCACGAGGTTTCGGATTTTATCCTTATGCTTCCGCAGGTGGGATTCACCGAAAATCCATCACCCAACCTCAATGATTGAAACGTGTTCCTTGGTTCTTTTCTCTCTTTTTTTTTTCTCTCTCGGTAATTACCGAATCCACTCGGTATTTACCGAAAAAAATTTTAGAATTTTTTTAGAATTAAAAAAAACTATACTAAAACAGGCTCAAAAGCAGTCCGAGCAGTAATGTAAATGTAATACTATAAAACTAATACAGAACAGAAACAGAACGAAATTTTTTTTTCTCTCTCTCTCGGTAATTACCGAGATTTTTTTTTTTATTTTTTTTATTTAATGAAAACGAAAACAGATAACTTAGTTGACAACAAAACCGAAAACGAAAACTTTCCGTGCCAAAGTCCCCGGAAACGGCGCCAAAAACTTGTTACGTCGAAAAGTCTTATGGCTCTACTACCTATAAAACTTGTTCGCGGTTAAAAACAGGTTCTAAAATTTATTTAAAAACCGACGTCAGCCCCAAGTGCAAAATCTTGCAGCTAGTGGTGAAACCGGGTCGTATCCGCAGGGACTTGTATGAAAATAACTTTTGCTTTCGAAAGCTGGCGGACGTTTTCTAGGCTATACAATCCTTACCGGCAGTGTACCGGGTCAAATTGTAGTGCTAGTCTGGTGAGTCAGAGTATCGTATCCACAGGGAAACGAAGGCATACTTCAAAGTGTGGTAAAACACCAAGAAGCTATTATTAACTCGATCTAAGTCGCAGTTTTTACCATTTTCCTCGGGTTAGATAGTTAGATTAGTTAGATTGTTAGTAAAGCAGTAAATATAATATATATATATATATATATATATATATTTTTGAGATCTAGCCAAGAATACGTTACTGAATTACGATCTCTTTTTAGTAGAAATAAATGAGACAGATCTTTTCCTTGATGCAAGGAGGTCAATTATATATGAACCGGTGTACTCCTAAGCTAGACAACTCCTCCTCACACGAGCGTATGAAATTGTCATATGTCATTGTCATCAGTTTAATCTCCACAACTGCCCCATGCTAATCTTAGTTAGTCTGAACAGGTACCGAGTACAAATCTACCCCGGAAAAAAGAGGTTATTCCGTTTGTCGACGGCCGATGTTATTCAAAAGGCTCCGGTTGTCAGGCGGATCGATTTAACTTTCCGTGTTAGTTTCAATTAAATCGTTGATTTTAACATTATTACGACCTCGAGCACAATTTTAATAAGATCTATCTTTCCCAAGACAAATCCGCTTCGGTAGGAAATAGATTCCATTGCCACGCTTTCAAGACGGCCAATTTTACCCTCCGGTCTTTCTATCCGTACATTTAAGTGTAAATAGAAAAAGATTCATTATAATTGGTTTTAATCATTATTATCGAGTCAATCATCCGTGATCTATAAAAGATAACTAATTCGATTTATATCTCTATTAGATATATTTTTAAATTAACATTATCATAGATATAAAGAAACAACAAACATAATACTTGATAAAATTACCCGTTTATTGCAGATCTAAGTCGTATCCTCCAAAAATAACAACTTCTTCAATACAACTTCCTGGATAATCCTCTCGAAAGATTACAACTGATTTACTTTTATTTATAAATATAAAACATATATATACATACATAGACATATATACGCATACATACAGTAGAAAATAAAATAAAAAGAGAAAAAAGATGAAAAGAAAGTAGATCTAGATCTATATATATATATATGTATCACATATATATTCATACATAGAATATATATATATATACAAGATCTACAAAATAAAATAAAAAAACAAAAGAAGAGAAGCATGGGCGAGAGAAAGAAAAGAGGAAAAGAAAAGAGGGGCCAAGATCATGCTGGTGAAGGCCTCAGTAAATATAGACAAAATGGGGAGGGCCGGACCGGTCCGGCTTTGGGCTGGCCTGATCCGGTCTTCTCTTTTAAGTCCGTATTTTCTCTGCGTCGACTTTAATCTTCGCCTTCGTTCAGTCAGAAATTTTAATTTTTCATCCCGAACAACAAGAAACGAACCACGTGCAAATCGACACCAAAAGTTGTAATAAAAATCCTTGGGCTCCAAGTACTGCATAAAACTCGCCTCGTTATTCAAGATTCATTCTGCTTCCTCGATAAATCTTATCTTTTGTACCTAAACACAAAGAAATGAACCATGAGTAATTCTGACAATAAAAGTCAAAAAGCACAGTATTTGCACTGTGGAAATTTATTTTTATTAATATAAATAAAATACAATAAAAATACCATAATTTATATAAAAATTACTACTTTCAAAGATCTACAACTTTCATGAAGGACCCTTCTTCAGAAAATGCCTTTTTGATGAGCCATTTGTTCGTCGAAGATATTTCTCGATTTCCACTAATACGAATCGATTGACCACTTGACCACTTGCTCGCATGTACTTCCTAATATGACTTCAAAATATATGAATTGACTTCAAAAGTGTCGTTACTCGGGGTTTTGGTCATCCTAAAGTTCTGCAATAAATTACCACAAATACCCACGTAATATGACACGACACTCCGGTTACTAAATCGGTACAAAACTTATAAAAACTTAGCGTAATAATATCGTGAGCACAATTTTAATAAGATTTATCTCTCCCAAGACAAATCTGCCCCCGGGTAGGAAATCGGATTCCGTTGTCACGTTTTCACTCGGCCAATTTTACCCTCCGGTCTTTCTATCCGTACATTTAAGTGTAAATAGAAAGAGATTCATTATAATTAATTTTTAATCATTTTTACCATAGTCAATCATCCAGATCTATAAAAAGATAACTAATTCAGATTTATATCTTGGCTAGATATATTTTTAACTTAACATGATTATTATAAGTAATATATAAATAAAAATAGAAATAATAAACATAATAACATTAGAAAATTACCGATTACAACTGCTGAATCGGGGTTGTATCCACCGGATATAGCATAACAAAACTTTGAAATCAACAATCTTCGATAATTATTCCGCCATTACAACGGTACTATAACTACTTTATTTATATAAAAACATATACATACATACATAGACATATGTACGGGCCCGTATGTATACATATGTCTATGTATGTATATATATGTTTTTATATTTATAAATAAAAGTAGTACCGTTGTAATGCTCGAGAGGATTATCCGAGGAAGTTGTATTGAAGAAGTTGTTATTTTCAGAGGATACGACTTAGATCTGCAATAAACGGGTAATTTTATCAAGTATTATGTTTGTTTTTCTATATATCTATAATAATGTTAAGCTAAAAATATATCTTGCTAAGATATAAATCTGAATTAGTTATCTTTTTATAGATCTGGATGATTGACTCTGATAATAATGATTAAAACCAATTATAATGAATCTTTTTCTATTTACACTTAAATGTACGGATAGAAAGACCGGAGGGTAAAATTGGCCGTGCGAAAGCGTGACAACGGAATCCTATTTCCTACCCGGGGGCAGATTTGTCTTGGGAAAGATAGATCTTATTAAAATTGTGCTCGAGATCGTAATAATGTTAAAATCAATAGTTTAATTGAAACTAACACCGGAAAGTTAAATCGATCCGCCTGACAACCGGAGCCTTTTGAATAACATCGGCCGTCTGACAAACGGAATAACCTCTTTTTTCCGGGGTAGATTTGTACTCGGTACCTGTTCAGACTAACTAAGATTAGCATGGGGCAGTTGTGGAGATTAAACTGATGACAATGACATATGACAATTTCATACGCTCATGTGAGGAGGAGTTGTCTAGCTTAGGAGTACACCGGTTCATATATAATTGACCTCCTTGCTCAAGGAAAAGATCTGTCTCATTTATTTCTACTAAAAGAGATCGTAATTCAAGAATGTATTCTTGGCTAGATCTCAAAATATATATATATATATATATATATATATATATATATATATATATATATATATATATATATATATATATATATATATATATATATTATATTTCTTTGCTTTACTAACAATCTAACTAATCTAACGATCTAACCCGATAAAACCGATAAAACTGCGACTTAGATCGAGTTAATAATATCTTCTTGGTGTTTAACCACACTTTGAATTATGCCTTTATTTCCCATGGATACGATACATCGACTCACTGCGGACTAGCACCGCCAAAGTTCATATAATTGATTTATACGATCTTGTCGGTGAAAACGAATGCGCTTCGATCTTTCATTTTATATTAGGTCCAATTGAGTAAATGAAACGGTGCACTCCTCGAGGTTAACAATTCCTCCTCACACGGCGTATGAAATTGTCATATGTCATTGTCATCGCTTCAATCTCCACAATCGCCCCATGCTAATCTCGATTAGTCTCGAACAGTATTTAGTACAAATCTACCCCGGATAAAAGAGGTTATTCCATTTGTCAAATGGCCGATGTTATTCAAAAGGCTCCGGTTGTCATGCGGATCGATTTAACTTTCCGGTGTTAGTTTTAATTAAACTGCTGATTTTAACATTATTACGATCTCGAGCACAATTTTAATAAGATTAATCTTTCCCAAGACAAATCGCCTCGGGTAGAAATAGGATTCCGTAGTCACGCCGCACGGCCAATTTTACCCTCCGGTTTTTCTATCTTTTATCTCATATCCTAACTTCTCTGATCAGTTCATCGTTAGGTTATATGTTGCGATTCATCTTGGTTAATTACGTCAATCCGAATATTATCAATACGTTACAGAATAGAAAAAGATTCAATTAACTCAATTTTAGTCAATTTTACTTAGACAACATTCCTTTACCGAAAAGATCGAAATAAAACGATTACATAACTTTGGCTAGTTATTAGATTTAGCCTAATATCATTATAAAGACGAAAAAGATGAAAATAACAAACATAAACATAATTATTATAGAAATTACCCGATTACAACTGCTGACTCAGAAATCGTCTTTTCTGGACATTACAACGACTTCAGCAACACCGAACTTCCGAGAATTTCCCGAGCATTACTACGATACTACTACTACATTATTTATTTCGGCATAAGGCCTATATACATACATACTACTACTAAGAAAAAGAGTTAAAGAAAATATATTGGTACCCCTCATGTGTCTGCAAGGCTGCTCTTCTTATAGGCCAAATTTTTCAGGGCCGGATCGATCCGAGGTGATGCCGGATCGATCCGGGAATAAAAAATATTATCCCTCAGATTATTCTCTGCAGGACCACATGCTGTATAATCATTAAGTTTCCTCGGATCGATCCGAGGTTAATCCGGATTGATCCGGGTAGCTTTTTATTCCATAATTTGATCTGAAACTTGATAAAATCATAACTTGAGCTCTGGATCTCTAAATGACATAATTCAAGAAGCGTTGAAAAGCTCTTGAAAAGATCTATAACTTCCATGAAGGACTCTTCTTCAGAAAATGCCTTTTTGATGGGCCATTTGTTCGTCGAAAATATAATTCGATAATGGTGTCACGAACCATTGATCCACTTGAATTTTAAATCTCGTGGCACTTCCTTACTTCCTTCAAAAGATACGATTTTACTTCAAAAAGTGCCGTCACTCGGGATCTTGGTTTACCTAAGATCTGCAATTAAAATACCAAAAAATACCCCACGTAAATCTGACACGACACTCCGGTTATTAACCCGGTACAAAATTTATAACTTTTTATCACCTTTACTAGATTTTTATAGTATTTAGATTTATTCATAACTATTAATATTTTATAATATTATAGTTATAATTTCTTATATTTTTATATAAAAAAAGTCGATAACGTATATAAAACATCGTAATTTTTATCATATAAATGTTATACATCAACTACTCCCCACTTAAATCTTTGATCGTCCTAAGAAGCAAAATAAGAGTATATATAAAAATTACAATAAAAATGATATACGTGGTAGATTAAATTTCAAATTAGTAAAATATCATTTCAATATTATAAACATATTAATTATATCTTTCTTAGAAATTAACAAGATAAAAAGTGTAGATAACTTAGATAAATTATTTATCAACTATTATTCAAATGAAATTCTCAGCATAATCTACTTAAATATAATTAAAATTCTAGAATCATTCTCCTATCTCAACTTATATGAAATATTTGGAATTAAGGACTAAGTCAAATAGTTAACAAAATGGCTTATACTTTTTAGGCTCAGGATGTTAGTCAATCGAAAGGATAGAAAAGAAAAATCAAAAGAGAAAAGCAAGTTAAATGCGTATTTACTTACACCTTTATAATTTTGATCAAAAATACCTCGATTAATAACTTCCTGATATTATCATTTTTTTTTATTATTGAGATTTAAGAACTAAAAGCGTGCGTGTGTGTAGAAAATCAAACTTACAAGCATTGCTTCATCAAGATTAATCGGAGTAATACTCTTTCGATCGAAAATTACAAGTCCGGTTTCCTTAAACTTGTAACCATTCTTGAGATCTTATGATTCAAATTTTTATCGGAGCTTTTAAACCTCATAGTGATATAGGACATTTTGAGATAATACCTCTCATCGCACTCAAATCATTGGCAGCTACTACCGATATTTGTAATTTTTTTAGTTGTTGATCAAAGATAAGGAATATACCTGGTATTTGATTAATTCTGTGTAAATATGGTGCTTCGTTCTTAATTCCTTTATAGAATATTAACATATCCGAACTTATTACCAAAATCAACTATCTTGCAAGCGTCATGAGGTAAGATCGAATATACTAATACTTATCTAATTTTTTCAATCTCAGCATACACCATTCTTAGCTTTGTGTCATCATCTCCTTTCATAAATACGTACAAACTCGTGGGATTTTTAGGAAATATAGACCAAAATAGGCTAAGGGTAGGTTATAATAAAAAAAAAATGGCTATTTCGAGTGCGGTCTTGATCACTCTAATCAAGGCTGAGGTAGAAAAATTAAAAATTTATTTAGGTAAGCTATTTGGCTATCGTTTATATTTTTGTGGTGTAAAAAAAAATCGTCATCCCTAGTCCAATTCCAAATTCATATTTTGTTTTGAAAAGAAAATTATTCTAAAATTTTATTATAGATATAAGTATATTTACTAAATTTCATAAGAAAATTACTTGATAATATTTATGTATAGTTACATATACTTAAAATCTTATAAAAATCTAAAATTGACATATATAATATAATTATAATATATCTAATTTACTTTACTTAATTAAAATCTATTCTTACTAATGTATATTATTTTTATTCATATTAATTATATATTATCTACTTATTTTTATTCAAAAAAATTAAACTAAGTATTAAGCACTTAAATATAAATTTATATGAGAAAATTTTAATTTTTTAGTTACTAACTTACCTCTACTCCCCACTTACGAAATGGCATCGTCCCGATGTTCAGTGAGTAATATAAAGTATGTTTGAAAGAAAAAAATTAAAATTTTATACAACTTTGATTTTTTTTTCTCAACATATATTATTTTGATTAAAGAAAATGACATATATATTAAACATTAAGAAAACTATTACAAACTTTAAAGAAAACTTAAAAAAGCGATGAAAAGACTAACTTAATCGAGTACTAACTTAACAACAACAACTTTTAACCGATTTCCAACAACTCATCAAACCGTAGATGAACATCCGGGAGTATCTACCGGAAGTAGTCCCAACTAAGAATCACGAGATGGAAAAATCTCGTCTATAGTAAACTCAGGCACGTGATTCAGTTGGACACAAAGTTGAGAGATTACCCAGGCAAACGGTAGTGGTCTTCCCCTATTACGTCTCTCAACTGCAAAATTAATTGCCGTTTTGAACATCAAAATCCCCCAATCAATGTATGCCCCCATGGTCAGTGCATACAACAGCAGCCTCTCATCATCCGTAACCCCTAAAAAATCTCTAGTTGGATAGATTCGGGAATTAATGAAGCGTTTCCACGCCCTCAGATGAGGGGGTAAAGCCAGAGTCGAAGAATCATAGTTATTATCGAACAATGGAAACACATATTGAAAGGCTTCTGCAGTACGATTTACAACATTGTAAGCATTTCCGAGTTCCCAAAGAAATTCGTAGTGTGGGTTTTTCTCAAAAGTACATGGTGGGATTTGAAAGATCTGATTTATGATAACTGGAGAAAATGAAATAACGACGCCCCTAACAGTAATGAGATGAGACGAGGCTATCGTTTATATCGATGAGAGACGCATAAAAATCTCGACAATTGAAATGTTAATTCTACCTCCGGAGTCCTAATCGCCTTCTTCCACCCGCAACCTCGGATTAGATTTCGTCCCCATTGATCAATTTTTTCAGATTTAAGCCTTTCTCCATCGTAATAGGAGAATGGATTTAAATTCGGGGCGCCTCGAACGTCATTATGAAAAGTAGAAGAAAATCTACTTTTTGGCGTTTTGTACTTCCCGGATCGATCGAGAAAGGGCCGGATCGATCCGGCCTCTCAACTAGCAATCCCGCATCGGTCGGGCATACTCGCGCCGGATCGATCCGGGAAAGGGCCGGATCGATCCGGAAAATTACTATTCACGGACAGAGTTGTTTTTGCTTGTAAAATGCCTAGATTTTTCTAGGTGATATGTTTTCTCCCTATCTTTGGTTCAATTTGATTATGTTATAACGATAAATTTTACTACCCGGTGCGTATTACCATAAAATCAAACGAAAGTAAAATAAAATTCAACGAAGATCGTATTAAAATAAAATCCAAAATAACCTAAAATTGTACGAAAATGAAATGGTACGAAAAATAAATTGTTTTCAATGTCAAAAATCATAAAATGTTTTAAATCAATCCTCATCATCACTCATCTCGATGTGGCTTGAACTTGGCATGGCTTGAGAACTGGCCGGATCATAAGTCGATTCTTGAAATGGATCTTGAAAATATGTCGACATCCGAACCGAGCTATCTAATCCCATCGAGCTCATCTCTCTCGTGACATCAGAAAAAGTGCTCCCCCTCCCGTCGTGGTATGGCTAAATGATCCAAATCTGTCCAATCGATGTCACACACACAATTGCCGTAGTACACAGCCGAAAAATCTCCTGTACCACTAGTTTGAAATCCAAAAGAATGTGGCATTTGTTGGAAGTCTGAGCGAGGTGGCATTGGTGGAATAAAGTCAGGCAAGGTATATGGCTCGGATTGGCAATGCGGAATATCCATCTCGGCATAGGTAGGGTGCTGCAGTAAATTCATTTGATATATACCTCGCATGCCTTGACGTAAATCTTCAGACCACTGCAAATTTCTTTCCGCAAAAACAGCCATATTGGCATTGGCACGATGAACATCATAGGCCATGGATTGAAACATGTCGTATGTGATGCTATTTGGAAGTTGAGTTTGAGTTTGACTAGATGAAGGAGGGACAGTAGTGGATTGAGAAACATGTGGAGTAGGCTGAGGTCGGTGGCGGTTAGGGTTCATAAAATCTATCCTTCCCGCCGGCTAGGTGGTAAACTAGGACCTATAAGTGTTTCACAACCATAATCGATTATCATTTGGAAGCTCAGAACACCTATCTGGCGACACAAGGAAGAAATAAAATAAGGAAAAGGCATGTGATTGCCTGGTTTAGCGATTGAAACAAATTCCTTGGCCCTTCTATACATAACCCTGCCTACATCCACATGTATATCATTGACCATAGCCCAAGCAATACACAGATCCTCTTTGCCAAAAGATGTCAAATGACGAAGGGTAAATAGTCGAATCGATAAAACGTTTAATAGCTCTCATATCCCTTATACATTTTCCATAGGAAAACCTGCTTTCATGCCAAACAAATTGTGGGATCTAACTCGTCTTTGGGTCACGAGACTATAAAGTCAAAATCTGTGGCTCATCTAAATTCCATACCGTATAATAATCCTCATTTTCTCGTATATCGTGGACACCGTAAATAGCATTTATAAACCGGGATTAAACGGCACTGCTCAGTTCTTAGGGTGTGAAGTTAACTCACCATTCTCTCTGTTTCATTATGAGTTGCTATCGAGAGAATAAAATTCACTACTAAGGTTGTGTTAACTTCACCGCCTTAAACCGGCTAACTCCATCCATCGTCGCCTTTCAAAAATTTCTTTTACCTCCTTCCCAAATCAAGTGAAATCCAAACCCCTCTCTATTGCAACTAAACACTTTCCAAATTTATTTTTCAACGCCTTCTTAGTCATAGCAGACGCGTTCTTTCAAAACTAACACCAATTCTTCTTCTTATTTAAAGGCCTAGTTTCTATAATTGGGATTTGGGTAGGGATATGCGGCTTACGTTTTTTACTGGCTTTTGATGACTCGGCCATTCTACGATAGTGACACAATAACAAAACAACAACAAAACAACAAAAGAAACAACACAAAACAACACAAATGAGTAACAAAATAGTTGAAATTAAAAAATTGCTAAAACAAAATAAATGACTACAATGGTACCTTCTAATTGCTTAAAAGGTTGAAATTTGACCGGAAGAGATGAAGGTTCGCCGGAATGAAAGTTGAAGCTTTCCCTTGAAAAATTCTTCAATTTAAATGAAAATTTTATGAGAGGAGAGGAAAATGAGAAGAGTTTAAGAATTTGGGTAGTTTAATAGTAATGTTATGTGATGATTTGAAGAGAAAAAAAATAAATCAAATGGGGGAAGAGGGGAGGGGCGGCTGTTTCTGATACCATTAAATGACACTTTTCCCAGTTTAGTACTAGATTGGTATCTTCACAAATAAGCAGTAACACTCGTTCTAAGTGTAACACACAAACATCAAATGAATCTCCGTAAACACTAAAGTCATCCATAAAAATTTCTAAGAATTTCTCAACCATATAAGCAAATATAGCCATCATACATCTTTGAAACGTAGCTGGTGCATTACATAAACCAAACGGCATTCTCTTATAAGCAAAAGTTCCATAAGGACAAGTGAAAGTAGTTTTTTCTCTATCTCCTGCTGCAATGAATATCTGTAAATATCCTGAATAACCATCTAAGAAGCAGTAATACTTATGTCCACTTAAACGTTCCAACATCTGAACTATGAATGTAAGTGGATGATGATCTTTCTTAGTATGATCATTTAGTTTTCTAAAATCAATGCACATTCGATAACCTGTAATCTCTCTAGTCGGAATCCATTCATTCCTTTCATTCTCTTTCACTGTGAAACCTCCTTTCTTCGGTACAACTTGAGTTGGACTTACCCATTCACTATCTGATATAGGAAAGATTATTCCCATTTCTAATAGCTTAATGACCTCTTTCTTAACAATTAACTGTAAATTCGGGTTGAGGCGGCGTTGTGGTTGAATACAAGGTTTAGCATCTTCTTTCAGAATTATCTTATGAACACAAATCTCAGGGCTAATACCTCGAATATCGGCAACTGTCCATCCAAAAGCTTTCTTATGTTTTTTCAACATTCTAAGTAATTGATCTTCTTGTTGTTCAGTTAAAGATGATGAAATAATAACCGGTAATAGATTATCAGTTTCAAGAAAAGCATACTTCAGATTTAAAGGTAGTGGTTTCAATTCTAGATTTTTAGGTGGATCTTCCAGTGATGGTTTAAGAACTGGTCCTTCTAGTTCTAATTCCAAATACTTATGCCATGATGGTTTAAAAGTAAAACTTCCTTTATCTAGAGAAAGAATTATTTCTTTCATTTCGGTGTCTTTCTCATCTTCCTTATAAATAGGCAGAGTTAAGCATTCTTCTAATCTGTCTTCAAAAGTTGGTAACTGATTATCATAGACAGAATGAATATCTTCTATAAAAGAACATGATTCTGGTGATTTGTATGGATGGTTCATAGCTTTGAAAATATTGAAAGCAACTTCATCTTCATTAACTCTCAGAATTAACTCTCCTTTCTGGACATCTATTAAAGTTCTTCCTGTAGCTAGAAACGGTCGACCTAAGATAAGTGGCGCTGAATATCCTTCTTCCATTTCCATAACTACAAAGTCTACTGGAAAATAGAACTTGTCTACTTTAACCAATACGTCCTCAATAATTCCTTTAGGATATTTAATTGATCTATCTGCCATTTGCAGAGTCATTTCATCTCTTAAATAAGATTCCCTATGCCTAGCTTCTTATAATCCTCATAAGACATGAGGTTTATACTAGCTCCAAGATCACATAAGACCTTCTTAAACAGAAATCCTCCAATTTCACACGGAATGGTAAAACTTCCAGGATCTTTCAGTTTAGGCGGTAACTTATCTTTGCAAAACTATGAGAACATTCTTCATTTAGGCATATATTCTCATATTCCTCTAGTTTTTTCTTGTTTGACAGAATATATTTCAGAAACTTTCCATAAGCAGGCATACTAATTAGAGCTTCGATAACAGGGATATTAACATGAATATGACGAAAGGTATCAAGGAAACGAGCATACTTATTATCAGTTTTAATCTTTTTAATTTGATCTTTAGGTGGGTAAGGTAAAGATTCTAAATCTATAACCTTTGGCTCCTTAGTCAATTTCTCTTTTCCTTTTTCCTTAAACCTTTGAGTATTACATAGTCGCCATGTTTCAAGTTCTTGAATTTTTTCTTTTAAGATATTCCCTGAATCAATCTCTACTTCAGATTTCTTCAGTTCTTCTTGTTTTTCCTCCGTGTTTTCATTATCCTCTACTCTAACATGTTCCTTGAATAAATTCCTTAATTCTTTATCCATGGGATCCTTCAAAATTCTAGGGATTTTTACCCATTTCTCACCTTCATTCTCCAGTTCCAAACTTCTATTCCTTTTCAAGAAATTTTCTATAATTTCTTCTTCCTCATCAGTGAATTCAATTTCATCTTTAGTTTCATCATTCTTACCATCTAAATCATTTTCTACTTCATTATTACCGAAGTTTTCTACTCCATTACTACCACAGAGTTTTCTACTTCTCGTAACAACAACATTTACTTCTCTTGGATTTCTTTCAGTATTACTTGGTAATCCTCCAGGAGGTCTACTGTTATTACGTTCACCTTCCCTACTCAAATGATCTTCCATATTCCTTAATGAGGCTTCTATCGTTCTCATTCTGGTATCATGTCCACTCATAGATGTTTTCATTGTACTCAGATCCTTAGAGACTGTACCAATAGAAGTCATCATTGTTTCCATATTCTTAGCTTGAGTAAATACTACACCCATCATATTTTCCATTAATTTTTCCCATTTTTCAACTCCTTCTATAGGTTGATTTGAATTTTGAGTTACTGGTATACTTTGAGTGGTATGTTGAGGATAGGATCTAAGTAATGATTGTAAATTCTGATTAGATGTGTTTTCTTGATAAACTTGATTATTATTCATATTCCTTTATGGAACTGGATATGGCGGTTGTCCTTGCTTACTAGGGTTTTCAGACCATCGATAAGTAGGATGATCTCTTCTAATAGCATTAAACGAGTTTGAATATGCATTGTTCAAATTCCTATGCTGCTGAAGAAAACTCACCTCCTCTCTTGAGTATCCTGTTGGTTCTTCAATCCCTAATGACATATTATCCTGATTTGAGTATTCAGTTGGAGTACTATTTTCTGAGTTTTGGTTTTTGTTTTGTAGGCCATCAAATTTCCTAGAACTTCCGTATTAGATGTACATTCTCCTGCAAAAGCTACTTTTCTGGTGCTAGAACCGGTTTCCCACATTCTGTTATTTTTGGAAATCTTTTCTATGGCATCGTAAACTAATTGGGCTTCACTCATCATTAAAGAACCACCACATGCATGATCTACATCAGCACGTGAATCTTTCCTTAATTTACGACAGAAAAGTTGAATTTGCATATCTAAGGAATAACCATGGTCGGGACAAGCTCTTAACAGTTTTTTAAATCTTTCCCAGGCATTCCCAAGCGTTTCTTCAGATCCTTGTCTAAAGTTAGCAACCTCGACTTTTAATTCCAAATTTCGTCCAGGAGTGAAATATTGTTTCAGAAATTCAGTTTGAATCTCCTCCCAACTTGTAAGTGAATGATGTGGAAGAGACATAAACCAATCTCGGGCTCGTCCTTTTAGAGAAAAAGGAAACATAGTCATCCTTGTTAGTTCCTTATGAACGAAAAACGGAAACTATATTATATATATATATATAACAAAATGAAAGAAAACAAGAAAGAAAGAACGAAAAACGGAAACTATATTATAACGATAATTAGTCGAGTTATTACATTGACATTATAACGACATATATATATATATATACATATAGGCCCCCCCAAAACATAATTAAAATAAGGGAAAAGAAGAAAAAAAACTGCTGGGGAAGAAGAGGGGCACCGAAAGCTGATGAAAATGGCCATATTTATAGGCAAATTTGGATAGGCCGGATCGATCCGGGAAAGGGCCGGATCGATCCGGGAATAAAATATATTATCCCAAGATTATTCTCTGCAGACCCATGTGCAAAATCATCATTATGTCGATTTTCAGTTACGCCGGATCGATCCGGGAACAGGCCGGATCGATCCGGGACTGTAAAAAACATCAGTTTTGAGCTGAAACTTGAAAAATTCATATCTTGAGTTGTAGACCTCCGATTGACGTGATTCAAAATGAGTTGGAAAGCTCTTTCAAAGATCTACAACTTTCATGAAGGACTCTTCTTCAGAAAATTCCTTTTTGATGGGCCATTTGTTCGTCGAAGATATAATTCGTTAGTGGTACCACTAACCACTGAGCCACTTGACCACTTAAATTAGTGGCACACTCTTATATCCCTAAAAATACCTCTTTTAGGCCTCAAAACGTGTCATTACTTAGGATTTTGGTCAACCTATAATTCTGAAATAAACCACCAAAATACCAAACGTAAATCCGACACGACACTCCGGTTACTAAACCGGTACAAAAACTAATAAAAACTTATAAAAACACGATATTTTATAAAATAGTCACGACTTATACATTTTTATGAAACTTAGGAATTAATGACTTTAATTGATATAAAAGTGCTCGAAATGATATCAGAAATGGGGTCAAAAGTTATAAAAATAACAGTGAATTTTTCCGTCATCAACAATCCAAGCCTTATTCTTGTGCATCCTTTTCTAAAGGGTTCAGAGAACTTCAATCACTGGAAAAGAGCGATTTTGAAGGCTTTATCTTCAAAGGGCAAGTTGAAGTTCATCAATGGTGTAGTTGTCATGCCTACAGAGGATGATCCAGCTTATGAAGATTGGATGCAGTCAAACGATATGGTAACTTCTTAGTTGCTGAACTATATGACGCCTGCCATTTCTGAAAGTGTGATGTATTTTGATACAACACAATAAATTTGGTTAGATTTGCAAGATAGATTTGGCAGGGGAGATGCTTATAGGCTTTCCAATCTTGAGAAGGAGTTTGAGAAGGTTAAACAGGGCAATTTATCAATCACTGATTACTTCACTAAATTGAAGACTTTGTGGGAGCAATATCTTATTCTTAGGCCTATCCCACCTTGTACATGCCCAGCACTCCAAACCATTAGAGAATATTATGCAAATGCCTATATTACCAGATTCTTGAAGGGTTTGAATGGCAATTTTAGTACAGTTAAGTCACAGGTGTTGATGATCATTCCTCTTCTTGATGTCAAGACTGCCTTTGTTATGGCTTTAAATCATGAGCAACAACTCAATTACACTACTGCTGGTACAGAACTGTTATTCTTGCTACTAGGGCTGAGAATCCTGCAGAAGCAGATTGCAATCAAGTTATGGCCAATGCAAGGTTTTCTAATCAAGGAAGAGGACAAGAGAGAAGTACTGGTGTCGGTAGATGTTTTTAATGGAATGCTAATAAGCCCTATTGTACCTACAATGGGATACCATAGACAAATGCTACAAGAAGTATGGCTATCCTCCAAACTTCAACGGTTATGGCAGGAGTGCAGGTGTTGCAGCTAATCATGTGTCTTGTGATGAACATTCTGAGGATCTGGTCTCAAAATGCAAAGTTCATCAGCAAAATCAAAGTACTAGAGATTCTTCTATTACCAGAACTCAGTATGAGCACTTGTTGTCTTTGATTCAGAAACTGCAGCCCACAAATAATCACTGCAATTCAGTGGTGACGGCAGCAGGCATTGGATCACAAGGGAAAGGTATCAATGCCAGTTCAATCCACTGGATCATAGATTCAGGGGCTACTGACCACATTACTTTCCCTTTACAGCATATGTTTAATGTTAAAAGTGTTAAGAATTTGCTTGTTAGGTTTCCAAATGGTTCTTTAGTTCTTGTCACTCACACTAGAGATAATCAGCAATGGCATTGACTTGCATAATGTGTTTTGTATACCATCTTTTACATACAATCTGATTTCTGTCAGGAAGTTGGCTGATAACAGTGGATTATCTGTTGACTTTTGTCCTAATTTTTGCTATGGGCTGGAACCACCAACTTTGAGGAGGATTGGTTCAACTAATCTTCACAATGGTCTCTACATTTTGGAAGCTCAATTTCCAAGCATTTCACAAGAAACTAGTTTACGTAGTTCTGCTCTTATTTGCAACTCTTGTAATCTGTCTAATTCTGATTTGTGGCACTTTCGATTAGGCCTCCCATCTCTTGAAGGATTAAAAGCCTTGAGGCTTCTAGATCCTATAATAGAAGTTAACAACTTAACATGATTGTATCATTTGCCCTTTGGCTAAGCATATAAAACTCAAATTTACTGTCAGTTCATCTACTTTACACTATTTTGACCTTATACATGTGGATATTTGGGGACCAAATAGGGATGCTTCTGTGGATGGAGATTGTTACTTTCTTTCTATTATGGATAATCATAGCAGGTACACGTGGATTTTCTTAAAGAAAACCAAGGATCAAGCTAATGATCTACTAAAAGAATTTTGTGTTTTTGACCAAACACAGTTTGACAAATGTGTAAAGACCATAAGGTCTGATCAAGGTGCAAAATTTACAATGAAACCTTTTTATAAACAGAAGGGTATAGTGCATCAAATGGCTTGTGTTAGGACACCACAACAAAATGGTTTGATTGAAAGAAAACACCAACACATATTGAATTTAGCTAGGGCACTTAGAATACAATCTAATGTCCCTGTTGAATATGGGAATTACTGTGTTTTACATGTTGTACACTTGATTAATATTATTCCCACATTATCTTGTTCTACATGGTAAAGAACCTACTTATGATGTGCTAAAGGTGTTTGGTTGTCTTTGTTTTGTGTCTACTGTTTCTCAAGGCAGGGTTAAATTTGAAGATAGGAGCACAAAATCTATGTTTCTAGGGTTTGAGCCAAACATCAAAGGTTACAGAGTCATGAATCTTCACATAGAAACATTTCTGTTTCTAGGGATGTGGTTTTTCATGAAACTTCCTTCCCTTTTTTGATACAATTGTCTATGATCACTCTCAGGATCTTTGTCTTCCTTTACCTATAAATGTTAATGATACTTTGAATGACCAGGTTGTGGTTCATGGCACCTCTAATAATGGGGTTCAATCACAATCTTTCATCTTCTGATGTGACTCTTATACCACAACAGAGGAAATCTACTATACAAAGATCCACACCTTCATTTTTGACTGATTATGTTTGTGCAAATCAAGTCAAAAGGACATCTCCTCACACTTTAGATAATGTTATATCTTATTCTAATATTTCTCACAATTATCAAGGCTTTATCGGTAATACTATCGAAGATAGAGAGCCTACATCTTACAATGAAGCAGCTACAAATCACAGGTGGCATGAAGCAATGGATTTGGAGCTAGCAGCCTTAGAAGAAACCAATACATGGTCTTTAGTTCCATTGCCCCAAGGTGTAAAACCCATAGGTTGTAAATGGGTATTCAGAATCAAAAGGAAAGCAAATGGCTCAGTGGAAAAACATAAGGCAAGACTTGTGGCTAAGAGTTATTCACAAACAGAAGGCATTGACTTCCTAGAGACCTTCTCCCCTGTAGCCAAGCAAACCACTGTCAGGTTATTTATGGCCTTAGCATCACAAAAGAAATGGCATCTACATCAATTAAATGTAAACAATGTCTTTCTTCATTGAGATCTGGAAGAAGAGGTATATATGAGGCCACCACCAGGTCTAGCATCAAATGGTTTAGTTTGTAAACCCAATAGATCATTATATGGACTTAGACATGAAAGTAGGCAATGGAATGCCAAGTTGACACAGAAACTGTTAAATCATGGGTACAAACAGTCCCAAAATGATCATAGTTTGTTTACCAAAGGTCAAGGTGATAAATTTGTCGCTTTGTTGGTATATGTAGATGACATAGTGGTTGGCAGCTCAGATTTCACAAAGATACAACAACTAAAGGATCTGCTTTCAACATCAATGACCTTGTCACTCTAAAATATTTCCTAGGTTTTGAGGTTGCAAGATCCAAGAATGGCATAGTCATTAACCAAAGGAAATATTGTCTAGATCTTTTAAAGGAATTCAGTTTCCTTGACTGTAAACCAGTGGCAACTCCCATGGACACTTCCTAGAATCTTACAGAAGTTGAAGCACCACGTTTGGAGTCCAGAACCATATACAGAAGCTAAGTTGGCAAGTCATTATATCTTGGAAATACCAGACTATATATAGCATTTCATGTGCAACAGTTAAGTCAGTTTTTAGATAAACCAAATGAAGCACACCTCAAGGCAGCACACAGATTGCTCAGATTTGTCAAATCAGCCACTGGAAAAGGTATGTTCTTTCCTAGCCAAGGCTCTGTCACATTGAAGGATTTTAATGATTTAGATTGGGCAGGTTGTACCCAAACAAGGAGATCTACAATTGGTTACTTGGTTTATCTTGGAGATGCCCTAGTTTATTGAAAATCAAAGAAAAAACCAATTGTTTACAAGAGTTCTAGTGAGGCAAAATATAGGTCCATGGCTATCATAGCTTGTGAGATCTAGTGGGTCATTTATTTGCCTAAGGATTTCCAGATTGCATACGCTGAGACAGTATTTATCGTGACAGTCAAAGTGCCATAGACATTGTAGAAATTCCAATTTTTCATGAGAAGACAAAACACATAGAAATAGATTGTCACTTTGTAAGAGAGAAATACATGGCTAAAGTCTTGGTTCCCCTTCCCATCAACACTAAAGATTAGCCAGCAAACATATTGACCAAACCAGTTGACAAACACACTTAAGACAAACTATTGCAGGCCTTTCCACTCAAGGATTTGTACACTCTTGATCACAAGAAATGTTAGACTTAAAGAGTTGGGGAGCAAGTTTTGGGTTCTTTGGGACATTTTTCGACGAAAACATACGAAAAGAGGTAGTTGGGAAATGTAGTTAGTTTGTTACAACTAATTGAGGTTGACATCCTATATAAATACAGATTGAAGTAGCAGAAACTCAATTAGAAGTTCTAATATTCAGTTTGACATCATCAATTTCTTGTAATTTGTTCGCTTTCATTTTCCCGCCCTTCTTTATTTTCAAATCCAGGAAGAACACATTCAAGGTGTTCTTGTTCAATTTCATTCATATTATCTCTTTCTGGTGTTTATATTCTTCCTTTCCATGTTAATTACGTTTATCAACACCTACACCCTCAACCATCACCCAAAACAACAAACATAACACCTATTAACGATCGAACTTCTTAGCTAGGCACAAACAAGATAATAAAGAACTGTATCTTAGTCATTTCAATTCACCAATAAAGATTTAACTTCTAAACATTATTGATATTGATCTAACACTTACAACATTGAAAAACTTGATAAATCGGTAAAGTATTAAGACAAAATAGTATTTGAGTGAAATCCGATGAGAAATATGAACGTATTATTTTTCATAAGTGGAGTGAGAAGTAAAAGGTAATTAACTTTCGCACATATCAAAAAAATAAATGATGAGTTATATAAAATATGGGGTAAGAAAACTGAAAGAAAATAGGGAGTTAGGCTTTCATGAGTTATGAATTGATTTGAATTGTGTTGTTCATCTAAAAGATCGAAATATTGAATATTGGTGGAAAGATCACAAAATCCGCATGTTTAGGATATTAATGAATGATGCACCGGTAATATATTGCAAATATGAAACATAAATGGACTGAGTTGGAACGTATTAAACAAATTGATAATTTAGGGTTTAGGGATAGAAATATGTATCCAATTTGATACATTTTGATTTTTCAAAATGAAACTAAATTGTAATAAACAGTTTGATTCGATTTGGCCCGGCCGAATGGTTTGAATTCCAAAATTTTCGTCAACTCCTTGTTGGAGTTAGGGTAGGGTGGGGTTGGCGGTGAGATAGGAGTGGGGTTGGGTATGGGGTGATGATAGGGTATGTGGTAGGTGTGGGTGGGTGGGTGGTGTGGTGTGGGGGTGAGGGTTGGTATTATTCGTCATAATATACGTAATTTTATTCCTTGGGATTTTTTTTAGGAACGGATGGGGAAATGGATTTTTATATGACGGTGTTTTTACACTATTAAAAATTTTAGTATGCAATATTTTAATTTCCACTTCACCCTTTGATATGCCTAAATAGTGCCGTCACCTATGAGTCCCCGGATAAAGCCTATCTAACCACCAGGTTGGAAAACATAGGCCCGCGGCCATAGCGTCCGCGACGACGCTCAAGCTGGGGTCGCAGAGCCCAGGTCCCCGCCATGAACCTTCAAACCTTTAAGGTCACTAGTAGCTCAGGGGGGGCGATCTGCGACCGTAAAAGAGGTCCAACAGAGACCGTTTAAGCCCTTGGGGGAATAAGTGAGGAAGCGGCCTAGAGACAGGACAGAGAGCATGTGGCGACCTTAGCGCCCACATGACTATACGCAGCGGCTATATGATGTTTATTTGTCTCTAGCTTAAACCCTAGTTTTCCCTCCTTCCTATAAAATGAGGGCTTGTGTAACAGAAATGAAGAGATGCAAATTAATAAAGAGAACCAAACTCTACCAAAATATCCTCTCTACATACTACTTGCAATACGCCACCACACCGCCGCCGTGCACCACCGGCTAAACATCATATATATTCACTAGATAAGCCAGATATCCACCATATAAACCACCGCTAAACAACCGTGATAATTTACGCATTATCAGTTGGCTCCATTACCGGAAAACTCATCAAGCTTTTCGGTCATTCAGGCGTAGAGATCACCCAAAAAACTCACTCAAGGCGGAGTTGAAGGTCTTCATCGTCTTCATCTTTTCTTCAAGCCCAACACAAGCCGTTCTTGTTCAAAAGAGAGTCTCAGAATCAACATCATTAAAAAAGATAGACTAAAAAGGGGTAACATTAACAAATATTGAACGAAACTCACGAGTTCGTGTTTGTGAAATCACCTCTGTCGTAGTGTTCTTCGCTCAAGTTCTTGTTTTTAGTCAAGCTCTTGCAATTTTGGAAAGTATACGCTTGTGTTTTTGTGTTTAGAAGGCCTGAGATATACCGAGCTTGCATTTGAGAAATCACCTCTCTCAGTATGTTCTGGGTTAAACAACATCTAACCAAAAAATAGCCAAAAACATCATTTTGAATTCTTATTTCCTTGAAACCGCATTGTGATAAAAGCCGACGTTGTTTTCTTGATAGTACGTCTATTTTTGAGATAAAAATCATACAAATTTCTGGGTTTTTTGCGTTTGAATCATCACCTTCTTCCCCTGAAATTCACATTTCTGGCCACTACCTCGTATGAGCTGTCATCAACCAAAAGATCTTCGACTAGCTGCATGAAAGTCAAAGTAGTACAAGGTAGTTGAGGGTGTTAGAAAAGGTCAGGTTGTCAGAGAGTCGGTGGCGACCAGAATAACAATCATATCTCTAAGAAAAACTAGCTCGCGCGACGTACCATAGCAGGTAGCAAAAATTCAAAGCTAGTCTCACACACCCCAGCAAAAGGGACCGCACACAATCAGTCCCGCACTGAGGGTAGAGGAGAAACGGGCGACAATCCCTCTGCGGATTGGGATCGATCACATAAAGAGGCTATTCTTGTTGACGACACCAGAAATGTCCTGAATCAGAATACCAAATCTAAAGAGGCCGCCGCGGCCTTCGAAACGGTTCGTAGGGAAAAAACCGCAGTCGGGACAACATGACCGCAACGCAGTCAAGAGATGGTACCAGAAAGGGTACCTAGATTCCAAGAGGACCCTGAGGTCGCGGAAATGAGAGAATATTCCAAGTATGCAGAGAGAATGTATCTAACCAACTCTCAACTGGTAGCTTTGGGCTGGGAACCCTTACCAGTCCGGGAAGCAATCCCATCAAGAAGTGAGATCAATCCAAGGGCGCTAGAAAGAAGTCGCCAAAGTTAGCCCAAGAGAATAGAAATTGAGGAAAGCGTTCATTCGTAATAGGCTCACAGGGCCGCCGAAAAGAGCGGGAAGTCATTCAGCCCTCAATCCAGTACGACCATGAAAAAGAGCTAGAAAAAAGCGAAGGAAAGGGTCTGCCATGAATAGGTTAGGTGAGAAAGAAAGATGTTCGGTCTTGAGCTGTCTAGGTCCATCGAAAAGGAAAGTAACGCCTAGACAAGAGAGGAGGAATGAAAAAGATGCTCGTTTCATCATAAGAGAAAAGGGGGCTCAATAGGAGGAATCGCGAAACCATGCAGACTCAGGACGCAGGTCAGAGCGAGCAGCGAGGTCCCCTCCAACTAAACGGGGGATCGACCCCGCTATGGCCGAACATATGGTAGTAATGAGAAGGGAAAATGCGTAGCTGAAAAAGTCAAGGCCCGCCGAGAAAGATATCCCGACCTCATGAATCGACGTTCTCTCGGAAAAATCATAACCACGCTGCCCACATAAAGGGAAAAGGTTAGTTATCCTAGTTACAACTACTACAACGGAAGCACTTGCCCATACGACTGGTTAACTGCCTTCCAAGGTCGCATCACCCTTGTAACTCAAAACAAATCGGCTTGGTGCGTCGCCCTTGTAGGCAGTATGCAAGATAGGGCCGCGTCTTGGATTCGTGGGCTCCTATGAGGTTCAGTTGAAAGCTGGAAAGATTTATCTGAAAAGTTCGTGAAAGAGTTTGAGTCGGCGAGCAGATCGAAGAAGACCATTGAGTACCTTTATCAGGTACGCATGGGAGAAAATGAATCGGGAAGAGGCTATTACGAGCGGTTCATCAAGGTCTACGATCAGACCAGAAACATTCCCAACGATGCCATCATAACTTGCTTTCTCGCAGGAATAGCCAAGGGTCCAATGAAAACAGAGTTCAACTTGCAGGCACCTAAATCAGGCCTAAGGGAGATATTGGAAAGAGCCAGGATGATTGGGCCGAGTGAGACACCGTCTCCTTCTGAAAAGGGAAAATCAAAACCAAAGCACCACTCACAAATAGAGGATCATGGGGAAGATCGTAAAAAAGATTGCGTTAGGGATGCGAACCAGGACTGTGAGGTAAAGAAACCGTTTAAGTTCACTGAAAGCGACTTCATCCCGCTCAATGCAAAGCCGTCACAGATCCTTTTTTAAATTTGAGAGAACTTTCAAAGACCGAGACCCATGAAAGGCGACCCTGATACTCGCGATAAAACAAAAGGGTGCAAATACCATAAGGATCACGGTCATATGACTGATGAGTGTTTCACTCTGCGGAAGGAGATAGACAGACTTATCGAGGAGAGACCCGCCGCCAAATACAAGCGGGACGGGGATGTCATTGCCAATAGAGGGCGGCAACCTCGTGTATATCGAAAGGAGATCCAAGTCATCCACGGGGATCTCCCAAGCAATAATCAGTTGAACTCACAGATACACTCGATGAACACTCATGGCTTCGCGAAACAAATAGTTCTGGACTTACAACTGTGGAGGGTATCATGGAGATACCTATCATTATTAACGTCGGAGTCAATGAACAAAATAGGGTCAATCGAGTCATAGTGGATACCGGAGCGGGTCGCGACATCATCTATTTCGATTGTTTAAAACAGATCAGATTCGGAGAGGCCAAGATAAAGCCATACATCGGAGTGTTAGAGGGTTTCTCCAATGATACAGTAAGAGTCAAGGGCACGATCGACCTCAGCGTCATTATTGGCGATTATGAACTGTGCCGAACCGAGGTACTAACTTTTCTGGTCGTTTATCTTCCCTCTTATTACAATATGATTTTAGGAATCCCGGCCATGAAGAAGTTCCAAATGGTCAAGTTTCACGTGGGTCAAGTTTCACGTGGGAGATGACATCAGGGTCGCCATGAGTCGACCATGATTTTTCCTTGAATACATTACTAAAAACAGAGCCGACTGCAAAAAGCCCAGAATCGAGGGTTTTAGTGGGGGTTCAAAGGGAATCAACATGATTAAGGAGTTCATGGATAAGGAAGTAGAAGTCGAGACTTTACAGGTCAGGGATCAGGCAGATTTCACAGCTGATGATGAGCTGATCGAGGCCGTCATAAATGATAGATATCCCTATCAAAAGATAAAGATTGGATCTCAAATTACAGAGAAAGAAATGAAGGAGTTGATTTTGCTTTTAAAAGAAAATGTGGACGCCTTCGCCTGGGAGGTAACAGATATGAGAGGTGTGTAGCCTAAGGTCACACTACACTATCTTAGCGTTCAAACTTGAAACCAATCCAACAAAAAACACGTCAGTTCTCTGAAGAGAAAAAGGTCACCCTCAAAGGCGAGGTCAAAAAACTGTTGACTGCGGGTATAATCAGGGAACTACAATATCCAACTTGGCTAGCCAACGTCGTAATGGTGAAGAAACACAATGAAAAGTGGCGGATGTGCGTCGACTTCACCGACCTGAATAAAGCATGCCCGAAAGACCCCTACGCGCTGCCACGGATTGACAAAATGGTAGATGGGATCGCCGGTTTTGAAATGCTGAGTTTTCTGGATGCCTATTCAGGCTATCATCAAGTGAAGATGGCCGATTACGATAAGGAAATGACCGCCTTCAGGGCCACTAAAGGACTCTATTACTATGAGATGATGCCATTCGGTCTGAAGAATGTGGGCTCAACATATCAGAGGATGGTGAATAGAGTTTTCAGCTCGCGGATCGGCAAAAACATGGAAGCATACATTGACAACATGGTTGTGAAGTAAAGTCGCCAGGGTCACCTGGTGGACCTTCATGAAACTTTTGCAACGTAAGGAAACGTTCAATGAAGCTTAACCCAGCTAAATGCACTTTTGGGGTTTAGGCAGACAAATTTGTGGGCTTCATGGTGAGCCAGAGAGGGATCGAGGCAAATCCTGAAAAAATCGAGGTGCTGATAAACATGAGCGAGCCGACGATGATCAAGGAAATGCAGAGGCTGAACGGAAGGATAATTGCTCTGGGAAGATTCATCTCCAAATCTGCTGAAAAAAGCCTACATTTCTTCAAAATCCTCAAAGGAAACCAAACCTTTGTATGGACAGGGGAGTGCTCGCAAGCTTTCAAAGAGCTCAAGGCCTTCTTATCAAGCCCGTTGTTGCTGGTCAGTCCCATGATTGGGGACATTTTATTTCTGTGTCTGATGGCCTCAAACCGGGCTTTCGCCGCTGCTCTTGTCAAGGAGGACAGTACCCTTCAAAAACCCGTCTACTATGTTTCCAAGGCTCTCAGTCCCGTTGAGAGTCGTTATTTTAATATTGAAAAGTTGGCCTACTGCGTTGATATTGCTGCCCAAAAATTAAGGGCTTACTATTCATCACACACCATTACTGTGTTATCTGATGCTCTATTGCGCTAGGTCCTTCACAAGCCAGACTTATCTGGTCGATAGCTATGGTGGGCCATCAAACTCACTGAATTTGATATCCGGTATGAGCCTCGGAAAGCTATCAAAGCCCATGCCTTACCATATTTCATAGCAGAGACAAGCTTCAATGAAGAAAAGCCGGAAGAGCAACCCAGCTCAAATCTTATCGAAGACCCAATAACGACCACAATGTTCGCTCCTCAAAGGCCGAGTCTTTGTTGGCAGATTTACGTCGATGGAGCCACAAATATCAACAGTTGCGGGGCTGTAATTATATTATTAGAGCCAGGTACCTCAGAGGAAATTGAAAAGGCCTTGAGATTTGATATGAATGCATCAAATAATCAAGCAGAATATGAGGCGGTCATAGCAGGGCTTGAGCTCGCCAAAGCTACTAAAGTTGAAAATGTCGAAGTATTTTGCGATTCGCCGTTGGTAGTCAACTAAGTGACAGGATCATACGGAATTCTTTGCAAAATCTTACAAAAATACATCGATCTAGACAAAAAGCTAGAGGGAAACTTCAATTATTGCAAGTTCACCAACATCCCTCGAGAGGACAATCAACGAGCGGATTATTTGTCAAGATTAAACAGTAAAGACGAAATGAGCAATCCGGCTGTCATGGTGGAACACTTATCACGGCCCACCATCAACCGAGTTGAAATCATGGATTTCCAACCCTCAGATCCATGTTGGGCCGACGAATTTAAAGCATATATCGAATCAGGGGCGCTTCCGGACGATCCTAAAGAGGCTAAAGCCCTGATCAGAAGAGCCATCAGGTACACCATCTTGGACAATGTTCTATACAGAAAGTCGTTCTCTAAACCTTTGTCGCGATGTGTGCGACCTGGGGAAGTCAAGGGAATGCTCATGGAGCTTCATGAGGGGGTATGCGGCGGCCACCCAGCCAGCTGCACCCTCACTCAGAAGGTGTTGTTAGCCAGATATTATTGGCCCAAGCTCGCAGAGGATGCACATATATATGCGAGGAAATGAGATAAATGTCAAAAGTTTGCGGATATTCCCAGGCTACCCTCGGTCGAACAGAGTATCATCGTAGCGGCCTGGCCGTTCGGTATGTGGGCAATCGACCTCATCAGACCGCTCAAAAAAGGACGCTCGGGATGCGAATATGTGGTCGTCTCCGTGGACTATCTTACCAAATGGATCGAAGCCAGAGCCTTGGTGAAAACAATGTCCAAATATATGATCTATTTCTTACTCGACCAAGTTTGGACCCGGTATCTGACCATAGGCCGCAGTTCAGAGATGAGTTCGATGCATTCTGCAAAGAACATAACGTGAAACATTGGCAGTCGTCAGTATGCTACCCCCAAGGAAATGGTCAGGCCGAAACCAACAAACAAGTACTGAGTGTGTTAAAAAAGAGCCTCGACGACAAGGTAGGAAAATGGGTGGATCACTTGCCAACGGCCCTATGGGACCTCAGAACATCAAGAAAAACAACCACTGGCGAAACCCCATTTGCCTTGACATACGGGTCGGAAGCTATGGCACCGGTAAAGATGGCCCTACCCAGTTTAAGGGTCGCACATTTCTGTGAGATCGAAAAAATCCACTGACAAGACAACTCGACCTCAATTTGTTGGAAGAAAAGCGGACAACTCTTATGGTCGCTTACTCAACTGTAAACAAGCGGCCAAAAGGCACCACGACAAACATATCCACGACCATCACTTCGCGGTGGGAGAATATGTTTTGCGGAAACGACATGCCACTGGTCACGAAGCAAAGAAAGGGAAGCTATCTAAAAATTGAGAAGGCCCGCTACAAGTTGCGAGGATAGTAAAGAAAGGCACTTATATTCTGAGGGATAAAGAAGGTCGCGAGTACAACAGACCTTGGCATGCCGACAACTTGAAAAGATATTACACGTAAGATCAAACTCTTCATTTTGCATAAGAGAAAGCATATTTTGTAAGAGGGCCTCAGACCCCATCTTTTGGAAATCATTTTGAATGAGAAGCTCATTTTGACAACTATAAATTGATCTCGATAAAACGTACCCAGCCGCTCTGTTTTCGACAAGCCCGCGGGCTAAACGCCCTAGGTTTATCCAAAACAAGGGGGCCCGGATGAAAAATTATCTAGCCGACAAGATCACTCTATTTTAGTGGTTGTTTTGACCCCGCCATGAAGTTCAAGTCAGCCCCGCTCAAAACAAGGGGGCCGAATACAGGGATTTTTTATTCATCCTTCAAATAATGCGCCTACAACAAGCATAAAGCGACTTAATCTTGGTTTTATGAAAAGCACATCACGGCGAACTTACCCAACAAGGTAACAAAACAAAAGGGGATATTTTATTCAATACGTCAAAATTTACAAACAAAACACCATTACAAAATCAAATAGCTTTATATCTATCATACGAGCAAGTCGGCATCCCCGAAGCGCCAACACAGAGTTGGGAAATAATCCCGCCAAAAGGGATGCGACGAATAGTCCCCGTGGCCGCAAAAAACTTGATGACTTCACGATGAATCAAGATGCCCCAGTCGATGTTCACATAAGGGACAACAAGGGCATGAAGAAGAAGAGCTTCATCTTCTGTAACCTCACTAGGATGTTCAGTCAGTATAGCGCGGCTATTGATAAACCGTTTCCACTCTTGATTGCTTTGAGACAGCTCAGATGTAGCACCCAGAGGTAAATGATACCTTTGTCCAGGAAACAAACAACGGGAAGCACGAATCACATAATATCGCTTGCTAACTTCGTCATCAAGGTCCCAAAACACCTTATAATGAGTGGCCGGATCAAAAGAATGAATACGGAAGAGCCCGTTAATGACCTCCGTGGAAAAAGAAACAGCAACACCCGGAAGAGAGACTGAGTTGATATCCCTTCCGATCGAAACTGCCTCTGCTAAGACCGAATAGAACTCACGAACCAGGATAACGTTATACGTCATCCTCGGAAGACCTTCGATGAAACCCCACATTCCAGAGAGTTACACACGAAGCAAGGTGCCTCCTCTCTCAACCTTTTCCATATTCAGGCTCCTCTCCCTCAACATCTTCAACCGGAAAAAACACCCCCAGTAGTTGCCACGAGCAACACGGGAAGCCGTGTAGAAAAAAGGTGAAACAGTACGATCTGCAAGGGAAGACATTGTGAGAAAGATAGAAAATGGATCGAAGAGGCAAAAGCAAAACCCTAGAGTTTCCAGGTGAAGGAAAACGTGGGAGTTCCCCTCTTTTTATAGAGAAAGAAGAGGAAGGAGGACGGCCAGGATTGAAAGAATCAAACGGTTGAGGTTCACGTGGGTTATCTAGATTTTGAATTTCAAGGGACGCATTTATCGCCAGGCAATTATCGAAACGATATTCGTACGACATTTATTGCGCTGTTATCGAAAAAACCGAAAGGCTGCTGGCGAATTGTCCAATCAAATCAGAACTTTTCGGCTTCCACCGTCACACCTATCACATCGTACAAAGAGAACGAATAGCGCGGATAACAAGATCGTTATCACTAGGTTTCGATTCGACGCCGCTCAACATAAAGAGGGCTACGTAGTGAAATCTCAAAATAGACTTTAAGCCCGCCATCTGTTTCAATTAAGCTCGCCGGGAGGCGTCCCCTTACTTGAAACTAGAGGGCCGAGAATGGAAATTTTCAAACATAATCGTGCAAATTCAGCATCTGTTTCAATAAGTTCGCCCTCAGTCTTGTTCAAAAAGGGGGGCCGCAGGTGGAAATTTTCACAACAGGTTATTTCAAACCAGCCCGCAGCAATCTCGCTTCAAACAAGGGGGCCGCATCTTGAAATTTTCAATTCAACAGGTGTAGGTCAAGTACAACTCAGATTTTATATCGTTATTTTTAGCGAGCTATGCGATCTATACTCTTAATCTCGCCAAAAATAAAGGGGGCCGCATACATACAAGACAAAGCAAACAAGATAGCAAATATAGGGAAAAAATGCATACATCAAAAAAGCCAAAGACGACCACAAGTGAAGACAAATTACAAAACAACAGGAGGAAAATGTTGAAATTGCTCAAGCAACAAAAACAAAAATGAATTATTACAAGACGATCATTACAATCAGAGAGCTTCAATATTGATCAGGAGGAGTTCGCGTATGATCGTCAGTTAAATTGATGAACTCATCACCAACTTAAAAATCCTCACCATCATCATTCCTTTTAACCAAGGTGGTCAAATTTACTACATTGCGAGGTGGAGGATCCCAAACCTCATCGCCTTTCTTCATTTGATCAGCAGCGATGTCAGTAATGTGCTCATTGGTATAAGGAATATCGAGATGAAGGGCCAACAGGTTAGGTACCCTCTAAGACAAACCGATCCACTCGGCCAACTCCTCAAGGCCGACAGAATCCTTACCGCAAGCAGACCAGAAACAACAGGCGAGATGATAAAAGCCTTGGTCAAAGCTCGCTTCCTGAATATCTAAAAGGCATCAGACTTCTTGTATTCAGCAATGGCCGCAGGCCCGGTCTCCTCAGCAGCGGCAAGTTGCTCCTCCAAGTTGGCAATGTTTTCTTGCGCGTCCTTGAGCTCCTCCAAAGTTTTCTTAGCAGCCTCACTTGAGCTTGTCACTTGCTGCTCTTGCTTAACATTTAGCTCTTTGCACTCCTTGCTGACCTCCCTCAAGCGGCCATTCTCTCACAGTGTTTTTGCATGCTTGGCCTCGAGATCAGCCCTTGCTATTTCAGAAATAGCAAGAACAGTAGTAGCTTTCCTGAGCTCGGCTTTGCGCTTAGTGGCTGCCTCAATTGCCTTATGGATACGAGTTCCGAACTGAAACAAGAAAAAGGATAAGCTTGCAGAAATAATAAAAGAAAAACACAAGACATGAATAAAGTTTACCATGGAAGAGGCGAGTCCAAATTGGCCGGCGAGGTCATCAAGCTCATCAGTATCATCTCCAGCAGGAATCTCGTCTTGAACCACAACACGAGCAGTGATCTTTCTGCCAATCTCCATCTGAACCCCTGGCGGCGAGTCCAAAGTGAGGCGGTTGAGGGGAATGACATCAGCAATTGCTTCCCTCAATAGGCTCGCCTTAATCATGTCAATAGGACCTTGAGTAAACTCTGAGTCCAACCAAATGGCCTCTTTACCTTGGTAGCTGCACGATACCCATTCACTTTCCACTTCAGGTCGCCTAAAAACTTTCTCTGCAGGCCGCCCCTTTGAGAGAATGGTGCTCTTGTCAGTTTTAGAAGTAGCAGCAGTCTTGGATTTCTCAGTATTCTTGGATTGCTTAGGAGCTTGAGACTCCTTCGCGGACACATCCGCCTGAGATATTTTCTGAGCCCTGCCAACTTGACTTGAGACCGCGCCTACACTGGCGGCGGGTTGATTTTGCTGAATGGGAACAAAGGTTTCATCAATAATAGAGGCATCCACAGTACGTGGCACCCTCCTAAGAGCTTGCTTCAACAACTCTTTTCTGGCCTTAGCAGCGGCCTCAGCAAGTCTCTTTTTCTCAGCATCAACCATTGCAACTGCAAAAATGAGTTTATCAAAATTGAGCAAAATAATAAAATACAAAGGAAAAGAAAGAAAAGAATTGCAAAAAAGGATTACGGGGAGGTCTTCGTTTAGGGTCACCCAAGCAGATGGTACACTTAGAAGGAAAGCATTTGCCTAAATGGCAATCTCCTACCCAATCCGAGTCGGACTCCTCAGGCTCTATGGCGACCAAATCTTCAGATTTGCCGGATCTACTATCCCCGCCCTACTGGGATATGGCTCTGCCACATCAATAAGATCAACCCATGAAATGTTCCTTGTTGACTGCTCGATCCCGTCAGAGTTTATAAGTGTCATGAGCCCCTTGACAAATCGAAGCTCGGAGACATCACCAAGGGGCTCAATCAAGTGGGTTGACGATTTCCCTCTATGAGAAGCGGCGTTAGGGAAAGGCCAACCAACTTTTGATTCGACCTTAAGAACGTGAGTCCCCCAGTGGTGAATCTTGTTGGGTAAGTGGAAAAACAGACGAGGAGTTTAGGTACCCAAAGAGATCTGTCCCGGGATCGAAGTCCCGCAAAAAGTGTAAAACTTGTTGAAAATAGAAAGAATGGGCTCCCTCTTCATCGTCCGGCATAATACAACAAAAACATGATTTGGATGACAGCCCCTACAGGCAATGCTGCCATACGTCAAAATATCTCCACCACGAATGGGTCAAAAAAAGGCCGGAAACCAGCATAGAAATGATCAAAGTGAAGGACTAAGGAATCTCCTAGGTGACGAGAACCAATGCGATCCTCGCATTAATCCGGTTTGTACTTATCTTCTTCTTTCTCAAAATCAAATAAAAAAAAACTTATATAAGTTAGGGTGGATGTTGAATCTACGTTGAAGGGTTCTGGCGAGGTTCTTGCTGCTCCGAAGCCGCTCCCACTCCTCCTCGAGGGCTTTCTCGTACTCAGCTAAAAAAGCAACTCCCTTAGGGCGTCAGGATTGTTGGGTTTTGGAGGTTTCCCTTTTGCTGCCTCACCAACGTGGTCGCAGCGACACCTCTTTTCCTTTTTGGTTTCTTAGGGACATCCCAAGGAAGTCTGCGAGGGAGTGGAAGACTCTCATCCTCACTTACCCCCATAAGCTCGAGATAAGCGGTGTTCTTAGCAACAGTTACATCCTCAACACCTGCGGCGCCACTGGTACCTACCTCTTCCTTTTGAGTCTCCTGGTCCTCGTCGGAATCCCTCCTCGGGGCATATTCATCATCGGACATCCTAAAAAACAAGAGGGAAATACGGAGCATTAGTCATCTGGAATAATGAGATTAGACCAGATGGGATGTTTCTCACCCTTCTCAACACCTTCCCCACCGTTCTTTACCTCTATAAGAGAAAGGAAAACGAGGTTGCAAAAGGAAAAGAAAAACATATGGTCACAAAGCTAAATGCCCACGTTAACTTGCTCAAAAACCCTATCTTTAACCTCAAAAATGCAATCAATCAAACCAACATTGCTAAAAAGTAAGGCAAACTGGAAAAAGGAACCGGAAAAGAAGAAGAGAATGAGGAAAAAGAGCAGGAAAAGGATGGTCTGCCTGTTTTAAAGATGGGCAAATAATCCGGAAACTGGAAAAAGAGGCCGGAATCTTCAAGCTGCAACATGAACCTTCAAATTTGCTGCCGGAATCCTCAAACCTATATTGGGAAACTCGAATGCTCGCCGGAAACACACCCAGAATTTAGGGGAGAGGAAAGCAAAAACGTAAAGAAAGCTAAGAAGTATGAGAAGCGAAAGTGTTGTGGAGTTAGGGGAGGGGAACTTTATATAGGCGAGGGGAACGTTAATCGGGCGGCCAGGAATCAATCCATCCTACGATCCAGATTCGGGCGGTCATTTCGAATTTTGAATTTTGAAAACCGCCATCATTGATTGACATCCATCAATGCCACATAATCACGTAGGCGGTTATCGAGGTAACTGACGATTGACGGAAAACCACGATCTGACTCCTCAACTGCCCCACTAACCACGTCTGACAACTCGCCTCATCTAAGATCGCGACTGCCACAAAGGTACGCCGCCCAAATGAGTCCATCAGCTTTATAGCGTGGCACTAATGATCGTCCGCTTAATAGCGCGGTCCTAAATAAGTCCATCAGCTTTATAGCGTGGCACGAATGACCGTCCGCTTAATAGCGCGGTCCCATAAGTCCATCAGCTTTATAATGTGGCACCAATGATCGTCCGCTTAATAACGTGGCTCCAGTGGCCGTCAGCTTCATAGCGCGAGCCTAAAAAACAAGTCACAAAAGACGACAAGGTCTTTAAAGATCAACAACAGAGCGCTTAAATAGAGCCATAGGCAATCCGTGAGTACATTTTACTCCATGCTTGACATTTCAGGAAAATGCCTAAGACATGGAGTAGGGGGGCATTAATATGCCTAAATAGTGCCGCCACCTATGAGACCCCGGATAAAGCCTATCTAACCACCAGGTTGGAAAACATAAGCCCGCGGCCATAGTGTCCGCGACGACGTTCAAGCTGGGATCGCAGAGCCCAGGTCCCCACCATGAGCCTGTAAACCTTTAAGGTCACTAGTAGCTCAGGGGGCCGAGCTGCGACCCTAAAAGAGGTCCAACAGAAACCGCATAAGCCCTTGGGGGAATAAGTGAGGATGCAGCCTAAAGACAGGATAGAGAGCATGCGATTCCGTGGATGGCAACCTTAGCGCCCACATGACTATATGCTGCGGCTATATGATGTTTATTTGTCTCTAGCTTAAACCCTAGTTTTCCCTCCTTCCTATAAAAGGAGGGCTTGTGTAACATAAATGAAGAGATGCAAATTAATTTTAAAAAAAACCAAACTCTACCAAAATATCCTCTCTACTTACTACTTGCAATACGCCACCACACCGCCGCCGTGCACCACCGGCTAAACATCATATATATTCACTACATAAGCCAGATATCCACCATATAAACCACTGCTAAACAACCGTGATAATTTACGCATTATCACCCTTTAAATAATGTTTTTTTTTGTAATGGTTGTTTCTAACCAAGTTTCATTTTAGGTAGAATGTAGTATGTTTTTATAACTCAATTATAGTGGAAAGTGTTGAAAAAAATTGATACTAAAGAATTTGACAGAATATGAGGAACTCCAAGGCACACAAATGCATTATCTTTAAAGAGATGTTTCGTCCCACACGATTGTCACTTACGGTTCAAACGAAAATCTTTCTCAGGATACAATGGAGGGTGTTTGATTCAAATGGTGACTTGTTTTAATCAAGCCTGACGACACTCTGGACAAACTGATGATGTTGTGACTTGTATGAAAATATTTTCGTTTGCATGCTTATGCCTTTTATAGGCTGAAGGTACCACATACACGAATTGATGTACTCCTACACGAAAGGGTAAAGTTCATATTAGTTCGGCCAAAACCTGCAACTCTTGGATTTTTGAGGTGCATCTCTTTGCATGTTCATGAATCTGCATAAATCTGTTCACGAACTGATGCATAGATCCGTTTAGCTTTCTGGGGCGTTATCCCCTAGCCCCAACTAGTTGGCGCTGCATTAATTCGTACGAAAACTCTTATGTAAACGATTATAAAATATTTAATTTATGAAAAAAATATGTAACAGAAAATCCTTATGACATATATAGAATCGAATTCTCCATTTTTTTTGTTGCAATAATCTATACCATTAGACGGATTTCATCCTTCGGTTTTTCTATTTGATTGCATGATGACGGGTAGGGCTGATCAGGGGTTGGTTTGGGTTGGTTCGGGTTGGTTTCGAAAGCGTGGGTTCGGTTTGGGGGTTATAACTTGTACCCCAAACCAAACTAAAATTATTTTGAACCCAATAGTTTGGTTTAATTTGGTTTCGATTTGGTTTTGGTTTTAGCATCAATTTGTTTAAGAAACTATTTTTACTAAACAACGGTTTTTTCCGATTTACATAAAAGATTTAATGTAAAGTGGAACACGAATCACGAAAGGTTTGCCTCAACCTGGAACAAGCATGGAGGTGATTGAAAGTAGAGGTAGCTATACGCATAGAGAGAGCGTGATGGATTGATGGAAGCAGTGTTTGAGTATCGAATTATATGAGTGATGGAAATTGAAGAGTGATTTTAAGTTTATTGTTGTATTGTTAGTAGGGGCGGATCCAAAGCCACCTAAGGGTGGTCCCACTGACCGCGCTTAAAAATAAAAATACACCGCATTTTACCTATAAAATATTTCTGACTGCAGTGAAAAAAATTATTTAAATATGTTAAATATTTACTGACCCTGAAAAAAGTTTCCTATCCGCCACCTGATTGTTAGCTTTTATATACATTATTGTGAAACTATGCTGTTTGTAGAATAATTAATTCGGGTTGTGTTGCCGTGTTGGTTGAAAATAAAAGAACCAAATCCAAACCATTATAATTCGAAACCAAACCAATTCAATTGATTTGTTATTGGTTTGGTTACTTCGATTTGGTTTAGACTGGTTAACGGTTTGGTTTTTTTCTTTTTTCTCAGCCCATTGACGGACCCTTCTTTCTTACTTAACATAGAAATTGATTCAAATTTGAATGCTTGAAAGACAGTGGTTTTATGGTGGTCTAGGACCACCATGTCATACTTGTCCACCAATGAAATGTTTTATAAGAAGGGTAAAAACGTCAATACATGGGATTTATATTTTACACGGTGGGTCCTTGTGTTATTTATCATTTTTCTATTGATTCTGGATCACCAAGTCATCATTGGTCCAGGACCATAATAAAATTTCCCCTTGAAAGAACATCGTACCATTCTTAGTGTTTCTTTTTAAAATATATGGCGAAAACGTAAAACAAAATATAAAACAGAGAAGATATATATCGTATAATCCACGGACATTAACCAGAAACTCAACCAGAAGACGCCAACGAGAAAGGCCAGCTCTCAGTATATGACGGAAGCGGTGGCTCCCACACCAAGCTCAGCCGGCCTCCACGTGTACAGTAAGAAAGCACAACTGGCTCCTCCTGAATTTCTGATGATCAGCCCGCTTATTTCTTTCTCTTTCATAGTCAATACTTGTCTTCATCCCCGCCAACTAACCCCTCCTACACTTCATTCAAAATCAAACCCCCATTAAATCATCATCAAGCTGAGTCTTTAGTTTTCATAGAAGTTCACGAACAGTGGTCCTGTTTTTCTTTATTTGTTACAGAAAATTGTAGTTGCATATGTGAAAAAGTTTTGATCTTGGGTATTGTTTTTACAGCAAATGGTAGTAGCATATGTGAAAAAGTTTTGATCTTTTTGGGTATTTGATTGTGAGATGGGTTCAATGAAAAGCTGCAAAAATGGTGGTGGGATTGATTATTCATTCAAGATTTTGTTGATAGGTGACTCAGGTGTGGGAAAGAGCAGTCTTTTACTTAGTTTCATGTCTCCACAAGCCCTTCGAGATCTCTCCCCTACTGTAGGTACTTGTTATTTTGACAGCTTTGAGTTCAAGTCACTGTAACAAATCTTGTTTTTGATACTGCATAATTATCTTTGTTTGGAAAGAAAAAAAAAATTTATTGCTTCAAAGTGAATCTGGATAGTTTCAGGGGCCTTTATTTGCACCCAAGAGAGAGAAACACACTGCATATGCACCACAGAAGAATCGATTTTGTGTCCAATAGAATCAATTTTATGAAAGTCGTTTTTTTTATTATTTTAAATTAAATTTGTTTGTTTTGCCATTTTCAGGTGTGGATTTCAAGATAAAGATTCTGACTGTCCGTGGGAAGAAACTGAAACTAACAATATGGGATACAGGTTATTGAAATTTGAAATTTACTTGAATTTGGATTTTATTTGTGATTCTAGCTTCAATTGGCATTAATGGCTATCAGTGTTTAAGCAGTTAGTTTATTGGCAAATTGTTTTGTGTTAAACACTTGAATCTATTCTTTAGTGGGATCACTTTCATGAGACTCATTTGTTACGTGGGTTGACCGTGATGTTAAGGTGGACAGGTAGTATGATCATACCATGTATGCAGATCATTTTAATCTCACTCTGTATTTTTTTCTCCAACTGCAGCTGGACAAGAGAGGTTTGGAACGCTAACTTCCTCGTATTACCGAGGTGCACATGGAATTGTTCTTGGTATGTGCCTACTATATATGATGATATCTTTCGACAGCCTAAATCTGGTTTTTCAAAATTGTATCAGGGTTTAACAAATTAATGTTTTACAGGTTTTTTTTTGGTTGTTTTTCACAACTCATTGAATTCACATCTTGAATTTTGATGGTCATCTACAGTTTACGATGTTACAAGGCGAGAGACTTTCAAAAACTTAGCAAATGTATGGGCAAAAGATGTAGAACTTTACTCCACAAATCGCGATTGTATCAAGATATTAGTTGGGAACAAAGTTGATAGGGTGAGTACCACTTACGTATGTCTTCCTAGATTTCCCCCCCCCCTTCCCACCACCAAGAAAAAGGGCGACGACACTGGAAAGTCTCACATCTGTAAAGTAATGGCCTCCATATAAGTGTGAGACATAAAGGTTTTGTCAACTCAGGTTAGACCTTTTAGTCCAAACGAGGACGATGGTCTAAGCAGTTGACCGGATCATTTATGACTCATTTAACCCTACTAGGCCCGGAGTCTGGGGGCGTTACAGACACTACTCGAGGAGACGTTTTTGTGACATAATGCTGGTTTTGCATTATAAGTGTGTACTGTTAATGCATGTTTCTTTGTCTAATTGCTAATAATGGAAATTTTAGGATACTGAAAGGGAAGTAAGTGTAGAAGAAGGCATGGCTCTAGCAAAGGAGCATAGATGTTTATTCTACGAATGTAGCGCTAAAACGAGAGCGAATGTGCAACAGGTTTTCAAAGAAGTCATATTAAAGGTAACAGTTTACCTTTTTACTCTTCTATGTATGATTGAACACTTACTTCTACACACATCCTTTTGTGCATTTGAATTAGCATATATGATTATTTACTCTGTCGAGTCACTTGCGTTAATTTACACAAAAAACAGATGCTGGAGGTACCTAGTCTGCTGGAGAAGGGATCGCCATTAGCGAAAAAGCCAATTTTGGAAAAAGGGCATGAGTTCCATTCTCAGAGTACCAAAACATGTTGCTCGTAAAAATCCCGGCATAGACGTAAACAGGTCATGTGTTTTTTTTGGATACCGGGTCATGGGAGTCCTCTGTTTCAAACACAATGGTGATATTATAGAGAACCATTGGAGGCGGGCTGTTGATGATGAGTACACTCTAGTACTCTCTGCTGTAAATTTCATTTGTTCTTTTTAAAGGTTTTTGTTAGTCAGGGGTTTTGTAAGAATCAGAATGATAGAGATATGTAGATAATACATAATGCTGCTCAGGTTTGCATTGCCTGGCTTTTCTACAGCTGGCATAACCACTATGTTCTCATATACTGGACTGTCTTTTTACATAATTTATAATCATAATGTTCATATGCACCGGACTGTTACTTAATATCGCTTGAAACGAACCAAGTCTCCAGTCCTTCATTAGGCGATATACCTATGGTGTTTTAGCATTAGTGCCCTCTGGTCTTTAGTCTTTTGTAGCATAATAATTCTTTATTATTTGTAGATAAATGGATAAGCTTTTGTTGTTGTTGTTGTTGTTGTTGTAAATGAGATTTAATTTGTTGCATCAATTCTTTAGTGGCATGTCTGTTGCCTAGGAATGTAATAGTATGAAATCATAGGGTTGGAATGGAATCAATTGAAATGAGACGAAATAAACTCAATTCAATACTGGGGTTGAAATGTGAAAGAATGGAATGAAATAAATTTCATAATAGGTGATGCATCGAATGATGAATAAGGCAGGGTAGTAAAGTAAAGTTAGGCAAGTGGGGTAAGATGGGGTGGGTAAGGTAGGATATGGGGAGGGTAGAGTTAGGTGGGGTGGGAATCTTATCCAACTCCACCAACCCACCTTACCGTACCCGTCCTGCCCTCTTTACCTACCCTTTGATACCACCCACCCACCCACCCAGCCATCACCCATTCGTACCGTACTGTACCTCTTTACCCACTCTACGTTACCATACCCCACCACCAATCTAACCCTGCCATTTCTCACCACGCACACCTACCCTACCCTACCACCCACCTTACCCGAACCCACGTAACTTACCCCGTTACCCTATCATGCCTAATCATACTCTACCTTACCTCACATATGCTACCTTACCCCACCACATTACTATCCCATACCTCACCCCCTCTTCCCAACTACACCCCATCACCATAATACCGCACCGCACCGCACCTTACCACTTCACCCATCATGTCTTACTCTACCTACTACTACTCCTAACCTACCAACTACTCGCCGCCTCTCAGACTTGTACAATGCCTTACTACCCCTATCCACAACTCCCACCTTACCCTACCTACCGCACTGTACCCAACCCCGCCTTACCTCATTAAGGCATCCAACACTTGATCGGATACTTGATTAACACTTGAGGTTGAACACCTAACTTGCAATGGTCTATCCAAAAGAGAAGCTGTCTTACACACGTATTGTTTATTCACTAGTTTTAATGGTAAGCCGGGAAACTCAAGCTAGACAAGAGCATATGGGCATATGGCGGCCTCCTTATGATTTTTAGCAAAAATTGAGCTATCAATCATTCCACACATACCTTTAGATACACAACGAAACCATATCACAGACTTCACCGGCAGCCTAAGAAATACTTCGTACAGCAACTCCTCTAGAATTTGACATGGTTGAAGTGAAACGCAAAGTTTCGCTTTTTTGGATGATGTTGAAATTTCGTCAAGGAGCTCCGGCGGGTACTCATTGGTTATCACCATAGCTAAAAACAAAACTGGTTTTCGCAGAAAAATGAGTTTGGAGCTTGAGGAAGGTAATCGGGATGTAATGGACTTATATACTTAATAACTAATTCTCCTAATTCTAATCGCAATAGGTTTGGTTTTAGAATTTCCCTAATTCTAATCACAGTAGTTTCTTTTTTGAATATATATATATATATATATATATATATATATATATATATATATATATATATATATTATTGAGATCAATTATTTATGGTAACTTACTTTGTTAATAAAATAGACTAAAAAAAATAATGGACAATTGAAGATAGATACGCAAAAATCATTAAACAAAAAGGGTAAAAAAAAATAAAATTGTCTATATCACTTAAGACAGTTACATGATACATCAATTATTCATAGGGTCGTATGCTGAAGGAAACAAATTTGATGTATAAACAAACAAAAAGAATGCAACTAAATATACTTGGACACCACAGAACAATCGACTTTTACACAAATCCTAGAGTTGATTCTAGTGCTGAGTATCGACTTTCACACACTCGATTATCACTATCATCCATGTGAAAATCCATTCTCAATTCTATAATTCACTTTCCGCCAATGTGATGCCACCCTAAAAACACTCTTATGCCCCTAACAACGCCCTTAATCAATGGCATTTGTTATTGACACTGCAACGAATCTATTTTTAAGACACCATAGCGACATTCAACCTCTAAAAAAGTCGAAACGTAAACAACATTCAATTTTGCATAGATCGGAAGTCCATTTTAAATCTTTGAAAAGTCGAATCTAAATTTCAAAAATGTGGTGTTATGCCCTACAACACCCTTATCAATACTTATAACTCTTAAAATCTATCACAATATCAGATCTCCACCATTGATGTATCCCATGAGCATCTTTAAAGTTCTTAGCAGGTGATAAATTAACTACCAAATTTGCAGATGGAATCAAATGCAATGGTTCTTCAATTAATGAATCTTTACTCATTGCATTCATAACTAGATTCCCAAGTGAATGTTTTGTAGCCAATTTCTCAATCATTCCAACCCCCATATCCTCCATTTTCTTCCTATGTTAAAATACCCGATATACTTCGCAGGCATATATGATCACTCGTTCAAAAAGGTAACGACGGAATCCATTCAGACAACGTCGTGAGCGTGTCATCCGACTCGTTCTTTTTATTTTTGTGGCAAAAGCAAGTCGTTACCAGTAAGAGAAAACGCGAATCGAATGTTTAACTTTTCGGTCTTTGATTCGTTCTATCGGTGCTGCAAAAAAGGTGAATTAAAAAGGAATGATTCTAAGAGGACATTGTTTTTACAAATTTTTACTCGACGATAAATTGCTACAAAGCCTAATGAGTGTCCACTAGCCAAATGTCGAGAAAAAACCTTTTTTCTTCAAGGACAACTCGTTACCAGAAAAAACACGAATTTGAACTCGTTAATATGAAGAAAACATGAATTGAACTCGTTACAAAGATAAAACACAAATTTCTACTCGTTATAAAGGAAAACACAAATTTCGCGATGTCCACTCGTTATCGGAGAAAAACCTTTTTTCTTCAAGGACAACTCGTTACCAGAGAAAAACACGAATTTGAACTCGTTAATATGAAGAAAACATGAATTCGAACTCGTTACCAAAGATAAAACACAAATTTCTACTCGTTATAAAGGTAAAACACAAATTTCCGGCGATGTCAACTCGTTATCGGAGAAAAACCTTTTTTCTTCAAGGACAACTCGTTACGGAGAAAAACACGAATTTGAACTCGTTAATATGAAGAAAACATGAATTCGAACTCGTTACAAAGATAAAACACAAATTTCTACTCGTTATAAAGGAAAACACAAATTTCGGCGATGTCCACTCGTTATCAGAGAAAAACCTTTTTTCTTCAAGGACAACTCGTTACTAGAGAAAAACACGAATTTGAACTCGTTAATATGAAGAAAACATGAATTCGAACTCGTTACAAAGATAAAACACAAATTTCTACTTGTTATAAAGGGAAAACACAAATTTCCGGCGATGTCCACTCGTTATCAGAGAAAAAACCTTTTTTTCTTCAAGGACAACTCGTTACCAGTGAAAAACACGAATTTGAACTCGTTAATATGAAGAAAACATGAATTCAAACTCGTTACAAAGATAAAACACAAATTTCTACTCGTTATAAAGGAAAACACAAATTTCAGCGATGTCCACTCGTTATCGAGAGAAAAACCTTTTTTCTTCAAGGACAACTCGTTACCAGAGAAAAACATGAATTTGAACTCGTTAATATGAAAAAAACATGAATTCGAACTCGTTACCAAAGATAAATTACAAATTTCTACTCGTTATAAAGGAAAAACACAAATTTCAGGCGATGTCCACTCGTTATCTGAGAAAAATGCCTTTTTTTCTTCAAGGACAACTCGTTACCAGAGAAAAACACGAATTTGAACTCGTTAATATGAAGAAAACATGAATTCGAACTCGTTACAAAAGATAAAACACAAATTTCTACTCGTTATAAAGGGAAAACACAAATTTCAGCGATGTCCACTCGTTATCAGAGAAAAAACCTTTTTTCTTCAAGGACAACTCGTTACCAGAGAAAAACACGAATTTGAACTCGTTAATATGAAGAAAACATGAATTCGAACTCGTTACAAAAGATAAAACACAAATTTCTACTCGTTATAAAGGAAAACACAAATTTCCGGCGATGTCCACTCGTTATCAGAGAAAAAAACCTTTTTTCTTCAAGGACAACTCGTTACCAGAGAAAAACACGAATTTGAACTCGTTAATATGAAGAAATCATGAATTCAACTCGTTACCAAAGATAAAACACAAATTTCTACTCGTTATAAAGGAAAACACAAATTTCGGCGATGTCCACTCGTTATCAGAGAAAAAAACTTTTTTTCTTCAAGGACAACTCGTTACCAGAGAAAAACACGAATTTGAACTCGTTAATATGAAGAAAACATGAATTCGAACTCGTTTACAAAGATAAAACACAAATTTCTACTCGTTATAAAGGAAAACACAAATTTCGGCGATGTCCACTCGTTATCGGAAAAAAACCTTTTTCTTCAAGGACAACTCGTTACCAGGAGAAAAACACGAATTTGAACTCGTTAATATGAAGAAAACATGAATTCGAACTCGTTACAAAGATAAAACACAAATTTCTACTCGTTATAAAGGGAAAACACAAATTTCAGCGATGTCCACTCGTTATCAGAGAAAAAAAACCTTTTTTCTTCAAGGACAACTCGTTACCAGAGAAAAACACGAATTTGAACTCGTTAATATGAAGAAAACATGAATTCAAACTCGTTACCAAAGATAAAACACAAATTTCTACTCGTTATAAAGGGAAAACACAAATTTCCGGCGATGTCCACTCGTTATCAGAGAAAAAAAAAATTTTCTTCAAGGACAACTCGTTACCAGAGAAAAACACGAATTTGAACTCGTTAATATGAAGAAAACATGAATTCGAACTCGTTACCAAAGATAAAACACAAATTTCTACTCGTTATAAAGGGAAAACACAAATTTCAGCGATGTCCACTCGTTATCGGAGAAAAAAACCTTTTTCTTCAAGGACAACTTCGTTACCAGAGAAAACACGAATTTGAACTCGTTAATATGAAGAAAACATGAATTGAACTCGTTACAAAGATAAAACACAAATTTCTACTCGTTATAAAGGAAAACACAAATTTCCGATGCCATGTCCACTCGTTATCGGAGAAAAACCTTTTTTCTTCAAGGACAACTCGTTACGAGAGAAAAACACGAATTTGAACTCGTTAATATGAAGAAAACATGAATTCGAACTCGTTACCAAAGATAAAACACAAATTTCTACTCGTTATAAAGGAAAACACAAATTTCCGGCGATGTCCACTCGTTATCAGAGAAAAAAAATTTTTTTCTTCAAGGACAACTCGTTACCAGAGAAAAACACGAATTTGAACTCGTTAATATGAAGAAAACATGAATTCGAACTCGTTACAAAAGATAAAACACAAATTTCTACTCGTTATAAAGGGAAAACACAAATTTCAGCGATGTCCACTCGTTATCAGAGAAAAAACCTTTTTTCTTCAAACAACTCGTTACCAGGAGAAAAACACGAATTTGAACTCGTTAATATGAAGAAAACATGAATTCGAACTCGTTACAAAGATAAAACACAAATTTCTACTCGTTATAAAGGAAAACACAAATTTCGGCGATGTCCACTCGTTATCGGAGAAAAACCTTTTTTCTTCAAGGACAACTCGTTACGAGAGAAAAACACGAATTTGAACTCGTTAATATGAAAAAACATGAATTCGAACTCGTTACAAAGATAAAACACAAATTTCTACTCGTTATAAAGGGAAAACACAAATTTCCGGCGATGTCCACTCGTTATCAGAGAAAAAACTTTTTTTCTTCAAGGACAACTCGTTACCAGAGAAAAACACGAATTTGAACTCGTTAATATGAAGAAAACATGAATTCGAACTCGTTACCAAGATAAAACACAAATTTCTACTCGTTATAAAGGGAAAACACAAATTTCCGGCGATGTCCACTCGTTATCAGAGAAAAAACCTTTTTTCTTCAAGGACAACTCGTTACGAGAGAAAAACACGAATTTGAACTCGTTAATATGAAGAAAACATGAATTCGAACTCGTTACCAAAGATAAAACACAAATTTCTACTCGTTATAAAGGAAAACACAAATTTCCGCGATGTCCACTCGTTATCGGAGAGAAAACCTTTTTTCTTCAAGACACAACTCGTTACCAGAGAAAAACACGAATTTGAACTCGTTAATATGAAGAAAACATGAATTCGAACTCGTTACAAAGATAAAACACAAATTTCTACTCGTTATAAAGGAAAACACAAATTTCGGCGATGTCCACTCGTTATCGGAAAAAAAACCTTTTTTCTTCAAGGACAACTCGTTACCAGAGAAAAACACAATTTGAACTCGTTAATATGAAGAAAACATGAATTCGAACTCGTTACAAAGATAAAACACAAATTTCTACTCGTTATAAAGGAAAACACAAATTTCAGCGATGTCCACTCGTTATCGAGAGAAAAAACCTTTTTTCTTCAAGGACAACTCGTTACCAGGAGAAAAACACGAATTTGAACTCGTTAATATGAAGAAAACATGAATTCGAACTCGTTACCAAAGATAAAACACAAATTTCTACTGTTTATAAAGGAAAACACAAATTTCCGCGATGTCCACTCGTTATCGGAGAAAAAACCTTTTTTCTTCAAGGACAACTCGTTACGTTAGAGAAAAACACAATTTGAACTCGTTAATATGAAGAAAACATGAATTGAACTCGTTACAAAGATAAAACACAAATTTCTACTCGTTATAAAGGAAAACACAAATTTCGGCGATGTCCACTCGTTATCAGAGAAAAAACCTTTTTTCTTCAAGGACAACTCGTTACCAGAGAAAAAAAACAATTTGAACTCGTTAATATGAAGAAAACATGAATTCGAACTCGTTACCAAAGATAAAACACAAATTTCTACTCGTTATAAAAGGAAAACACAAATTTCGGCGATGTCCACTCGTTATCGGAGAAAAAAAGCTTTTTTCTTCAAGGACAACTCGTTACCAGAAAAAACACGAATTTGAACTCGTTAATATGAAGAAAACATGAATTCAGAACTCGTTACAAAGATAAAACACAAATTTCTACTCGTTATAAAGGGAAAACACAAATTTCCGGCGATGTCCACTCGTTATCAGAGAAAAAACCTTTTTTTCTTCAAGGACAACTCGTTACCAGAGAAAAACACGAATTTGAACTCGTTAATATGAAGAAAACATGAATTCAAACTCGTTACAAAAGATAAAACACAAATTTCTACTCGTTATAAAGGGAAAACACAAATTTCCGGCGATGTCCACTCGTTATCAGAGAAAAACCCTTTTTTCTTCAAGGACAACTCGTTACCAGAGAAAAACACGAATTTGAACTCGTTAATATGAAGAAAACATGAATTCAAACTCGTTACCAAGATAAAACACAAATTTCTACTCGTTATAAAGGAAAACACAATTTTCGGCGATGTCCACTCGTTATCGGAGAAAAACCTTTTTTTCTCAAGGACAACTCGTTACCAGGAGAAAAACACGAATTTGAACTCGTTAATATGAAGAAAACATGAATTCGAACTCGTTACCAAGATAAAACACAAATTTCTACTCGTTATAAAGGAAAACACAAATTTCGGCGATGTCCACTCGTTATCGGAGAAAAACCTTTTTTCTTCAAGGACAACTCGTTACCAGAAAAAAACGAATTTGAACTTCGTTAATATGAAGAAAACATGAATTCGAACTCGTTACCAAAGATAAAACACAAATTTCTACTCGTTATAAAGGGAAAACACAAATTTCCGGCGATGTCCACTCGTTATCAGAGAAAAAACCTTTTTTCTTCAAGGACAACTCGTTACCAGGAGAAAAACACAATTTGAACTCGTTAATATGAAGAAAACATGAATTGAACTCGTTACAAAGATAAAACACAAATTTCTACTCGTTATAAAGGAAAACACAAATTTCGGCGATGTCCACTCGTTATCGGAGAAAAAACCTTTTTCTTCAAGGACAACTCGTTACCAGAGAAAAACCACGAATTTGAACTCGTTAATATGAAGAAAACATGAATTCGAACTCGTTACAAAGATAAAACACAA